>QANY01013411.1:0-72147 GCA_003255025.1 Datisca glomerata | reverse complement strand
GGGGGGGGGGGGGGGGGATTTGGTTTTGAAAAGGATTTTGGACAGTCGTATTGCTAGAGCTAGGAGTATTTTGAGCTTGATTTACTGGGTTTGCATTTGCAATATGATTAATATCAGGATTGGCTGTTGTGTTGTCGTTTGCTCCTAAAGTAGTTGTCATGGAGACTGGCTCTGATACCAACTTGAAATACAGAGTATAATAGAGGAGGAAGAAAAAGAAGATACACAGTAACTTGGCTTGAAGGAATTTCACTTAAGCAATAGTAAAAAGATAGACATTTTTATACATAAAAATGAAAGAATAAAATTAAATACAAATCAATTGCCAAATAATAAAAAATCTGTTAGAATAGCCAATGATTGAGAAAAAGGGATGGTTAATAAAATACTACGCTTCATTTCACTGAAGTTCATTTCCGGAAAATACTACGCTTTCCCCAGAAATGACAAAAAGGGATGGTTAATAAAAAACCTCTCAAGGGAAACAATGGATTGGACATAGACGTTCTTCTGGTCTGGGGAATGGGCGGTGATGGTCGCTGGCCAAAGTCTCAGAAATGGAGAACTTTCAGTTATTGTCCTTGTCTTAGCCCCTTTCTACCTCTTCCTCTGTTTTCTTTCTTTCTCTATATTTTTCTTATTGTTATGCATTTCATAACTGAAATCTATTTCGTGAATACAGAGTTACCCGCCTTGTCGGAGCCTATCACGCTGCAATCCGTGATTGGAACTCACTGCTAGACCTAACTATGAAAGTTGTTTTCGACCAAGTTGAGTTCATTCCCATAGCCATCCATATTCCTCATTTTTCCTTTGCTTCACCGTCCCGCAAAGAGGCTACTACCGAGGAAGGTTCTTCGTCTGATTTAGAGTATTTACGGACAGTAGAACAATTCTATTTTACCATTATCAAAGGATGAGGGGGCTACGCACAAGGGCTGACAGTTCTAACGAGCGGAAGAAGCCTCTCCTCCATCTTCTTCCCACACTCTTCCTCTGGTGGTTATTATACGAGATCTGATAGCCACAAGTCTCCCACTTCTACCTTGATAGAGGCAGTGGATCATTATTACAGAAAAACGTTTGACTATCAGATTTTTGGTAGTATTGTTAAACAAGCCAAATGATCATTCATGGCATAAACATACACCTAGTCTTTTAAATATTTATGCATTTATTTATTATTTCATTTTACAATCCTTAACGTATAAGTGTATACATAGTCTCATTAAGTATCATAAGGAATATATATATATATACACACACACACATCATGAACAACAAGATAATATACAATCAAGAATTCAATCACAATTAAATCATCACATCAGTGAAATTCACTTACAAAGAAATAAATAAAATCACTACAACATAGAATCACTCACAATAATGGTCCTAAGTATGTCAATCATTTAAGTATGCATAAAATTTTACTTACCTCGAATTTAAAGTAGCTTAAACAATCAAACTCAAAAATTCTTAATTTTCAAAAGGTCCAATTAATGTAATAGATTCCAACTTGCATCGATTTTTCCCCAACACCTATGTAACACCCAAACGTAATGATATTTATCATTCAAACTTCTTAAGACAAATTTGAAATTTTGAGATCTTAGGAGCATTTCGGTCACTTACCCATACGATGCCCAATCTGAATAAAAGAAGTACCAATACGTAGATGGTGACTGTGGGAGTCCAAAAATGATATTCATTTCGAATTGTTATGTCAGAGATATCCGGATCTGATTTCCAAACTTTCTAATAATATTTAACAATTTTTGCATTTAAAGGAAGGAACTAAGGCTAGACGTAGGGTGAAAGTGGAACATGGTGATGAGGGAAGTCGCTTAATGGCGATGGCTGGTCAAAAAAGTTGTCGGACGACAGAACACGTCACCAGCCAAAATTTTTTTCTTTGCTACAGATGTGTCGGTGCTTTGATGGCCATAAAACTGATCTTGATAGAAAGCTGACGACGAGAGCTTTCTATTGATACTAAAATCGTCATGATCAGATCACCAGAGAGAAAGATATCACCTGTTAAATTTTCTGGCAACTATTTATCCCTTTTCCTTTCTCTCTCTTCCTTCTTTTTCCCTTTCTCTCTCTCTTCCTTCTTTTTCCCTTTCTCTCTCCTCCCTCAAAACCCTATTTTGTTCCTCCTTACTTCTTTTTATTTATTTATTTTTATATATTTTTAAACTAAAATATCTTAATACTAAATTTATAATATTTTCTTAATTAGTAATATCATTGACTTGATGTATCTTTTTCATGATAACTCTAATTGGCAAATAAAAAATACCGTTAAAAAAATTCATCTCTTCAAACTTTTTGATTTGAATACAATATTGCATATAAAAAATTTACATTCATATTAGTCTTTAAGGACACCATCGTCATTTCTTTAATAATAGACAATAAATTTATATCTTAATGTTATTCACATTAATTTGCACTCATCTGATTATAACTTAAACTACGATCCAATAAGAAACTTTCACATTGCCTAAAATAATAGGATAATCATTCAATCTCACTCGAATATTACCCTTGGAGTTTTAATACGGTTAATAAATACTCGGGATATTAAATTCCTCCATAATTGAAAAAAGTTCATCCCCGAAATTTACCAATTCCCATATTTCTTTATCATTTCAATTTCTCCACAGTGTCAACACACTTTCCAAAAATGGTGCTTCATTAGTGGGAAAATATGATATCCTTTTTATCTTAAGATACCACAATCACAATTAAATTTTATCTAAATTTTCATTAGCTCCATTATCTTTTTACATAAAACTATAAATCACAAAATATGTATCAACATGCTTGCCGTACTAGAATTATCCATATCTTTCATCCCAATAAACTCATCTCGGCCAACTTGGCTGAATTTGATTTTTGTTACATCCAAAATTACTTGCAACCTTGCTAATTTATCCATCATTAGATATGAAAAGTCTATGCATACTTAACGATCAAGGCCCATAAATCTTACATATATATAACTAATTGAATAACTTCCAAATTATCAGTCAGACGTCCAGTTGTATTGTACCTTGATCATTATTCAACTTGGTCTTCCAAATAATCCAATTACTTCTAGCTCTTAAACGCTTAAAGTTCAAATTCTAACTTAATCACAGTCTTATCAGATTTCAACAAACAGTTAACCCATAATTTGATTAAGCTACAACATCAAGTAAATTCACATTATCACCTCACTCCCTAAAAAGAGTAACCATAAGCCCCATTGTAATCCTATTACAATGATCACATGGACTTACAGACATCAACCTAACAACCTTATGATTTCATATGAAATGGTTCTGAGAAAATTTCAATTCTAAGTATAAATACATACCAAGAAAAAATCTCATGATACCCAATTATAGTAGTTTGTAACCTCTATTCACCATACAATTTTTGTTAATCCACCATCATTATCACATCATTCAAATTTTTTAATTATATATCCAACCCTCACATAATCTTAGTCATGGTACCTAGTTCATATCCTCAATAATTCCAAATGTTAAATGAATAATAATTACAACCATTCATATTTTTTCAACACAATACACATACTTGGTTACATAGTATATCCCAATCATACTTCCTTCAAGTGTATCATCAACCATCACATATAAGTAACCATCACATATAAGTACCGGTAGGTCTCTTTATCTCCAAAACAAAATTCGCATGTACCTTAATACAAAGTGTATTGCAATATGATCCATGAACATGATAATCTCGACTACCAATCAAGAAAATAATTACCCATAAAAGGTATGCCCATTCACCTTTGGATCACAATCTCAAAACTTGTTAACTTCATAGCCCAATAATAGCATAAGGACTACATTCACATATGTGAATACCAACATGAACTTCGTAGGATTTTTATTTTTAAATTCAAATCTTGCCTGTTCCAAATGCAAACTAAGCACTCAATTTAACCCTACTAACAATCCTTTCAAACTTCATAAGATATCTAGTACCACAATCAATAAACTTGAATTAACCATTTGGTTCTTAAGTGAGACTTTCGCATTCCAATCAAACCAGCAAAAATCATAATACACCTCTATAAATATTGAAGAAGAAAAATCTAGGACTCATCCATTATGAATCCTTGTTAAACTTACTCAATCATATTCCAATCTTATAAAATTTTTATATCAATACGTTGTGCACGCCCCAAAGTTAAAATCTAATAAATACTAATAACTAGTTCCACATAACTAATATTCATTTATAAAATCAACACTTAAGTGATCTAATGTTCATCCCAAATTCTAGACTAAGGTCACCTACTATTGACAAGAACGACGATGTCTTACTCAAGAATATACACAAATATTCAACTCTACCAATTTGCTGAACATAAACAGAATATAGTTTCTCAAACATCAGTTTCCAACTCTTGTTAATAGTATCATTCCAACTTTGAAAAGTTAGGTTTCAAATATAACTATGTCTCAAATATAACAACAATCACGTGATTTATTCAAATCAACAACAAAACCTCCTTACAGTTAACTTATCATATCTAGCCTCATGAACCTTCTTATAAGTCCATTTCCTCTTCCCCATAAAATGAGGATAACAATTTTATGCGTCTTATAATAAAAAACATTTCCAAAAATTATACCATGTGTCCTTCCATGATATATAACTACAAAATCTTTTATACATGTCAATTTCATAAGGTTATCCGAAGTTTAAACAATGATAACTTTCATATATGCACAACACATGCAAATCTAAGTAAATTCTCTTTGACTTAATTTAAGTTGTCAATCCCCCACTTTCTTTTTCTTCTTCTTCTTCTTTTTCTATCTAACGGTCGAACTTTGAAAACTCTTAAGCACCTTGTAGTTGGTCAAAATATTCCCAAAACTGAGTTCTTATTCTTTACAAAGAATTTATTAGGTCCCTTATAGTCAAGGTAGAATCTAACGGGTCCATCATTCTTTTTCATGAATAAAATAGGTGTATAGAAAGATGAAACATTAAATCATATAAATCTTTTATCCTTCAAATCTTATAATTTCTCCTTAATCTCACTAAATTCCTCTAGCACCATACAATAAGGTGTTATAGTCCTTAGTGTATGTCAAGTGATACTTCGAATACGAGTCTTGATCTAACAATCTGATGGTAATCTTATTAGATTTTCAAATAAGATTCCTGGGCAGCTTCAAATAATCTTGTTGTCCTTATAAACATTTTTTATTTTCAAGTATCCATTTGTTAGGAGATCTCAAACTCACATTATCCATCAGAGGCCCGACTTACAAAATATGTCAGGTTTAAGGTGAGACCATAAGATCTAAACTCTGAAGTTCAATTAAAGTTTACAAGAGGGTTGTAATCACCTCACATTTATGTTACAGAAAGTACTAAACCATGCTAATTATCACATTAACGTCATGGGTCGCCAAAAGACTAAGAGTGCTTTCAATGCCCCTTATTCATAAATTGAGACTTCACCAGACTTAATGTCTCATCAAAGATGTAAGGCATTTCTGTAGTGGAAATACAGAGCTCAAAATCTACGATCACCAATATACTTCATCGCGTGTAATTATTAACCATAGATATAATCAAACTTCATTTTTCTTCAAATCGTAAAAATCATAAATAAAAAAATTGTTCATTTTGGTCTCATAGATATTCATCTACACACCAACAAAAACTTTAAAGAAACATACAATGAATTGACACAAATTACACACACTTTATAACACTCTAATTTCTGGCACAGACTTTCCAAAAATCACTTTAAAATAATATCTTTTAAAAGTCTACAAAATCTTAAAACCTTGAGCTCTGATACCAAACTGTAACATTCCGAAGGTCGACTAAAGTTACTTCGATAAATTACTTAATGTTGTGGAAGCTAGGCCAAATTTTTCTTTTAAATTAATTGCTTTGCGGTTTCTAATGAAACAACAAATTTATTAGAGAAAAACTCAAAACACGTTTCTAAAATTTAAGATCGAAAATTTGTATAAAAACTTCATTAAGCTTAAATAATATTTCAAAGATCTTTCATGAATAAAAAACTAAAATCAACTTTAAAAAATAAGTTACTCAACTATAAAAAATAAGTTACTCAACTAATTAATAAAACTCAATTTTTCATCACATTCAAGAACGCCTAACCAGACCCGTTACAGTCAACACCATATACTCAATAAGCAAAATTTTCCACATACATAACAAATACATGCGCATCCAATTCCATTTAAAATATTAATAATAAGCATTGTGTTTGATATATATTTGTATATATCATTTTTACAATATTTTCTTTACTTTAGCTTTACATTTTTCACTACATGCTGTAAAATTTTTGTCACATACTTTTCTTTACTTTAGATATCTTTCCATTTTTCATTGTATTCTTTTCTTTATATTATTCGCGAGCTCACTTGTGTAATGTTTAACCAATCAGAGACAATGAGTCATTATTACAGAAACATGTTTGACTACCAGATCCTTGATAGTATCGCTGGATAAGTCAAACAATCATTCATTAATATTAACATTTATCATTAACCATTAAACATTGTCAGGTTTTCCGGTCTCCCGCATCTCATTTTCCACTCACTCATTTAATGCCATAAACATACACCTAGTCTTTTAAATATTTATTCATTTATTTATTATTTGATTTTACAAACATTAACGTGTTAGTGTATAAATATTCTCATTCAGTACCATAAGGAATATAACACGCGCACACACACACACATCATGAACAATACAATAATATACAATAATTCAAACACAATTAAATCATCACATGGGTGAAATTCACTTACAAAGAAATAAATAAAAACACTATGACATAGAATCACCCATTATAATTTTTCAGAATATGTCAATCATTTAAGTATGTATAAAATTTTATTTAACTTGAATTCAATGTAGCTTAAATAATCAACTAAAAAAACTTTAATTTTTAGAAGGTCAAATTAATGTAATAGATTTCAACTTGCATCCATTTTGCTCCAACACCTATGTAGCATCCAAACATAATGATATTTATTATTTAAACTTCTAAGGTAGATTTGAAATTTTGAGATCTTATGAGCATTTCGGCCACTTATTCATACACTGCCCAATTTGAACACAAGAAGTGCAAATGCGTGATGGTGATGAAATGAGTCCAAAAATGACATTTGTTTAGAACGGGTACTTCAGAAATATTCAAAGCTGAATTCCAAAGTTTTTTTATAACATCTAATCATTTCGATATTCAAACGAAGGAACTAAGGCTCGACGTAGGGTGGAATTGGAAGAGGGTGATGAGGGAAAGTCGGTTAATGGCGGTGGCTGGCCAGAAAGTCACCAGACGATAAAAAACATCGCCGGCTGAAAATTTGTTACTTTGCTGCAGATGAAACGGTGGTGAGATCGCCATAAAACTAGTCTTGATAGAAAGCTGACGACGAGAGCTTTTCGTTGATACTAAAATTATCATGATCGAACTATAAAAAAAAGATATCATTAATTAAAGTTTTCAGTAACTATTTTTCTCTCTTCCTTCTTTTTCTCTTTCTCTCTCCCCTCAAAACCTTATACGGCACCTCCTTACTTCTTTTTTTTATTTATTTTTATATATTTTTAAAAAAAAATCTATGAACATCTCTTTTAATTTTATTAAATGTCACACCTCCTCTAATTTTAAAAACTATATCCAACCTTTATATCATTTTTAGTATGACACTCACACTTTTTCTCTTAAAATATCATTAAAAGACAATCATACAACCACTCAAAAGTAAATTCTATTAACATTTTTTACCCTTTTCTTCACAAATTCAGAAATCGGAGGAACTAGGAGCTACAGGTGGAGCCGGAGCTGTGCGGGTGGATGGCTGCGAGCGGTGGGTGGTTTCTTTCCCCTTTCGTCGAGCGGGTTTCTTTCCCCTTAACAGTGGATTTTTTCTCCTGTATTTTTCCCATTTGATTTTCACCAACTCATGGATAAAATGCCCGAAGTCTGAAGTGGACTTTAATTATTTTGCATTAATTGGAAAATCTGGACTGCCCTTTGATTTTCACTGAGGAAGTGCGTCTTTTTCTAATGAGTCTGGAGGAGAAGAAGAAAATGGAGTTTGGTGAGATTGAATAAGGGATTGAAGGAATTTGGAGGAAGTGACGTCTTTTGCTCATTTGGACAGTGTGTGGATGACAAAAAACCAATTACTCTGTTTTTCTTTTCAATTAAGTACTTGGCCTGATGGAAGACAGTTGAAATCTTCTTAAAAAAAACTGCCAATTTAAGATATTTATGGTTGTTGGGTGTCTTTTTCATGTTGACCAATTTTATTCTCACATCCGTTTCTTGGTGTTATTATGGAAGAATCAAAACGGGGTTTGCTGTGGAAGAATCGCAACGGGTCTCTAGTGTTTCAAGTGGAAGAATCAGAATGAAGGAAGGAAGGAGATGATTTCAAAGGAGGGGTTTCGAATATAAGGAGATGAGAGACCAAATTAAATAAGTTGGTGTATTTAAGTAATTTGTTCTCACTTGGTCTTACTTGAACGGAGAAATGCCCTCTGAAGGGTGTAGTGTACATGATGAAAAACCACGGAGGGTGTAAAAGAAATTTTTATATCTACAGGGATGTGATAGTTGTTTGATGAAACTCCTGGCATGTCAATAGAATTTTCTCTATTTTTTGACTAAAATATCTTTATACTAAATTACAATATTTCTTGAATTAGTAATATTTTTGTGTTGATATATCTTTTTCATCTTAGTTTCAATTGACAAATCAAAAGTACTGTTAAATTCATCTCTTTAAGCTATTCGATTTGATTATAATATTGTATCTAAATTTTTTATATTCATATTAATTTTTAAGACAGCATAATCATTTCCTTAAATATATGCAATAAATTTATATCTTAATGTTATTTACGTTAATCTATATTGATCTGATAACAATTTAAAGTGCAATCTAATAAAAAACTTTCTCATGTTTGTAAAAGAATAAGATAAACATTCAATCTAATTTAATCTTACCTTTAAAGTTTTAATACAGATAATAAATACTAGATATTACATTCCCGTTGAATCCTCAACTAAAGCGTTGATTGTTCCCCCAGCTGCTAACCTCCGGGAGCATATCACTGTTGATTAATGAACTTTTCTTTTGTAGTTGTTTTTGTAATTTTCTTTACTTCTGCATGATTTCCTTCTTTTTTTAATTCTTCAAATTTAATGAAAAGTCCTTTTCCTTTTATGGTTTTCTCCAGCTCTGTTTCCTTTACTTCTACTTCTACTTTTATTGCTCTGAACGTTTCTCACAGAATTTACTGTCCCGCTTTGGGTAATATCTTCCCCAGAGGGTTTTGTATCCTTACTTTTTCTGCTTAGAAATCTGCTTTTTAATTCAATTGAAACACTTTTTAAGTGAGCACCGTTTAGAAACACTTTTTAAGTGAGCACCGTTTAGAAACAGTTGAGAAAACTTTTTCTTTGATTCTTGAGAAATATTTTCCAAGTAGGATTTTGTTCAAGAATACTTGGAAAATATTTACTTTTCTTAAGGGATTACGTCCTGAATCTTTTACAAAAGATTCTCCGTTAGAAACACTTAGGAAAATTTAATTTGATTTCCCAAGCGAAATCCGTTTTGGGTTACTTGAAAAGTTTTTTAAGTAGGATCCGTTTAAAATCACTTAGCAAATGCTTACTTTTGACTTTCTAAGTGAAGTCATTGGTGGATCCACTTGAAATTTTCAATTTATCGATCTAAAATGTTTCGGCTTATGTTCAGTGTTGCAGAGCTTATGATGCTTCCTTTCCTTTTGAGACTTTTTGTCCATTGTAGGACATTTAGTTCTAAGGACTTGAATTCGCTTTGGAATTCAAGTTCTTAATTTCCTTCTGAGAACTCACTCCCATTGTAGGGTGATTAGCGCTCAAGCACTGAAGTTCATTTCCGGAATTCAGAGGCCCTATTTCCTTCTAAGAACCCACATCTATTGTAGGATATTTAGCTCTCAAGGACCTGAATTCATTTTCTAGACTCATGGCCCTATTTTCTTCTGAGAACTCACGTCCATTATACGACATTTAGCTCCTAAGGAGTTAAGTTCATTTTCTAAACTTAAGGGCCATATGTCATTCTAAGAACTCACATCCATTGTAGGACGTTTAACTTTCAAAGATTTAAGTTCATTTTCAGAACACAATGGCCCTATTTGATTTTGTTCATCTCATGATTGACAGAAGTACTAAAGAGTAAACGAACACCACCTTTAACGGGAAAAAACCAAGGGATATAGTAATCTTTATTATGAAAAAAATAGAGAAGCATTATACATAGTGCTTGCATAAATGAAAAGCATTCAAAGGCCTAGACAAATCCATTATCAGTCATCAAGCGGTAATATTCTGTTGACCCTAGTCTAGATGATAATTTTGATGATGACAAATAATACGTGGACTATTATTTAATTAAGTGTGTAGGTTCTAAATATTATGAAAATAATGTTGAAAACACTTAATCGAAAGTGTTTATGCAAAAAGAATAAAGGGCAATCGAAACTGTAAATGATGAGACACAAGCGACATATTACGAAGGGCACGAAACATATCAAACGAACTCCAAATGATCTAAATCAAAGTTTGCTGAACTCATAATGCTTCAAGGAATTTAGAACCGGAACAAACCGCTCATATACCAAATCGTATAGTACTGAATCATACCAAATTATGTCAATATGTCAAGGCCCGATTCACATCCGGTTTAGCGTCCAAACCGGCTCAATTTTGATGGTCAATCCGATCAAACCAGTACGAAATCGGTGCACCGATTTGGAATAGGTCAGATCGATTCTCTGACCGGTGTGACCGGTTTACCCAAAAGGCAATTACTTACCTAATTGTGTAAACCGGTCAGACCGATGGAGAAATCGATGTGACCAGTTTGTCGAAAAGGAAATTCTCCTTGATTGAAAACTGGTCTGTCCGCTTCTCCGACTGGTCCGTCCAGTTCTCCACCCGATCCTATCGGTTTTAATAGATATTTTCAACACTATATATACCCACAACATTTTCATTCTTCCACACCTCTCCACTTCTCTCCACCCCTCTCCCACACCTCAACACTATACATATCCCCTTGTAGTGTTTTATTCTTTGAGAAGCTAGTATGAATTGTGAGTAAAATATTGAGAGATCTACTATTTGTGAGAGAGAAATTTTGTAAGAATATGAAGATCTCTATCGAGCTACATTGTTAATATTTGATTTACATCACAAACCAATATGGCTTGTAAAGATTTGTTCTTCACCGTTAAAAAGATCGTTTGGAAAAAATCTTCAATAGGGATCCTTGAAACATGGACACAGGGATAGATTTTCCTGAACTATAACTGTATGTCAAATTTCTCTTTCCTACTCATTTATTTACGTGCTATTTACTTTTCGTACTTAATTTATCGCACATTTAATTTCTGCACTTGAATATTCCACATCATCATAATTTTAGTTATTTAATTACTCGTTATTAAATATTGCTTGATTGATTTAATTTGTTATTCATTTTATATTTTAAGAAATTTTATTTTTATTCGATCCTACACTTGGTATCACAGCTTGGAGCTCAAATATCTAAGACTTAATTATCTTGAGCTATGACATTATCTTTCAATTTTCAACAAGAGCAAATAATTCCAAAACCTCTATTTTTTATGGAGTTGATTTTAATTTTTGAAATATTAGAATGAGATTTTTTATTCAATCTCTTGACTATAATTTATGGGAAATTATTGAAAATGGTCTTTACGTGCCTAAGTCACGAGATTTGACCAAGAACGATAAAATTAAATTGTCTTTAAATACTCAAGCTATAAATGTCATATATTGCGCCTTAAGTATAAATGAATATAATCGTATTGGCATGTATTAGAAATCACACATGAAGGCACACATGAGGTTAAAGACTCTAAGATTGATATTCTCATGCATGAGTAGGAAGTGTTTAAAATGCGTGAAATTGAAAACACTGAAGATATGTTTGCTCGTTTCAATAGCATTGTAAAGTTTCTTAACACTTTTTGTAAGACATTTACTAATATTGATTTGGTGAGTAAAGTTCCTAGGTCATTATCAACGTCGTGGGAGAACAAGCTAACTACTATGCAAGAAGCGAAAGATCTTAAGACGCTTTCACTTGAAAAACTCATGGAATCATTGATGACTCTTGAAATGAAGAATATGGAAGAGGATGTGGATTACATAACGGAATGAAATCTAATATTCAAAGTCACATTCATTGAGAGCGAAAGTGAAGATGAAGACAAAAATCTAATGCACTTCACAAAAAATCTTTTAAAGCTGTTAACTAGAAGCATATGCACTTCAAAGAAGAAACACAAAGACAAGAGAAGCCTGACTGGAAATGAATATAAAAAGGTACTTATGTGCAAAATGAAATACGTAGACAAGGTTAGTAAGCTCAACCTTCATAATAATCTTGATTTTTTGAGAAGTCACATGAATTTATTTATTTATTTATCTTTTGTATGCATTTTGAAAAATGAAATTTATGTAAAAATATGGATGCATTGAGCGGGAGATTTTTTAAAAATTGACATTTTAATTCATTTTGATGATTTCAAATGGGGATAATTAATTGTGAAAGGAGGATAATATTTTATTCATATTAAAAATTATAATTATGAAATGGAGAATATTTTTAATCAAATGATGTGTTTAATTATCTTTTATGATATCAAAGGGAAAGAAATATAGTTAATTGCAAAAAGGGGGAAAATATTAAAAAATTTAATTTTTAGAAATTTATTGCATATGCTTATGAGAAGCTTACAGCTAATATTTATTTGCAATCAATTGTTTGTCATCATAAAAATGGGAGATTGTTGACCCTAGTCAAGGTGACAATTTTGATGATGACAAATAATACGTAATTAAGTGTATAGGTTCTTAATAATTCGAACAAAAGGTTGAAAACACTTAATCGTAAGTGTTTATGCAAAAAGAATAAATGGTAATCGAAATCGTAAATGATGAGATATGTGTGACATATTACGAAGGGCACGAATGATATCAAACTAACTCCAAATGACCTAAATCAAAGTTGATTGAACTCAGAATGCTTCAAGAAATTCAGAACCAGACATAATCGGTCATGAAACGAATCATAGAAGACCGAACTAGACAGAATTGTGTGAAAATGTCAAGGTCAGGTTCACCACCGGTTTGGCATCCACTTGAAGAACTCAGTATAAATTGTGTGTGAAACAATTGAGAGATCTACTCTTTGAGCGAGAGAAATTTTGTAAGAGATTTGAAGATCTCCCCCGAGCTGCATTGTCAAGATCCGATTTGTATCATAAGCCAATAGATTTTGTAAAGATTTGGTATTCACCATTAAAAAGATCATTTGGAAATTTTTTTTCAAGGGGATCCTTAAAGCGTGGACGTAGAGATAAATTTTCCCAAATCACATAACCCCTAAACCCTTTAATATTCTACATCATCATATATTCATGTGCTATTTACTTTCTGTACTTAATTATCGCACGTTTAATTTCTGCACTTTAATATTCTACATCATCATATATTTATTTAATTGCTAGGTTATTAAATATTACTTGGTTAATTTAATTTTTTATTAATTTTATATTTCAAGTAAATTTATTTTTATTCTATATTAAATATTTCTTTTAAAACCTTTTTCCTAAAAAAAGGGGTTATATATCGATCCTACATATTTTCCCCCGATTGCTTTAACAATGAATGGGCCTTCCCATTTTGGACCTAGCTTTCCTTCATTGGTCTAGAATACGTTTTTGAGCACAAGTTCTGAAAATGGAATTCCCGTTTCTTCACCCTTTTCTGAAAGTTGGTTCTTCTTTTCTGGTTGTAAGCTTTTATCCTAATTAGCACAGCTTCCCGTCTTTCTTCTAAAATATCTATATTTTTGTCATCCATTCTGCATTCGACATGTCATCAATGTTGGACCTTATGGTTGGGCATTCTATTTTGATTGGTATGACATCTTCAACTCCATATGCCAAGTCAAAAGGTTTTTCACCTGTTGTTTCTCATGGTGTAGTTATGTAAGTCCAAAAAACTTACAACAATTCTTCCACCCATTTCCCTTAGAGGATTCTAGCCGCTTCTTTAAACTTCAAGTATTATTTTGTTTGACCTTTCTACTTATATGTTTCTTTGGGGATAGTAGGATGTAGAGAGTTTAATCTTTATTTGAAATCCTTAGTAAAACATTTTGACTAGACTTTCTATAAACTATGATTCATTGTTAGAGACTAGCGCCAGGAGAATTTCGTACATGAATTTTCCATAAGAATTGTTTTACCACTTACTCTCATTTCCTAGCTCAGGCTTTCACTTCGAGACACTTGGTTAAATAATCAGTAGCTACAAGCATGAATCTTTTTTGTAGCGAGAGCCACTAGGAGTTTATCTAGTCCCCACTTAATAATTAGTTTATCTAGTCCCCACTACATGATCGGCCATGGGCTTACCAAATTTTTCAGTTCTTCTGGGGAAATTTCGGGAATAGGGGCATAACGTTGGAACTTGTCACATTTTTTAACGAAGAACTTCATTTCTTTATGCATTTTTGGCTAGAAGTATCCTTCATTTAGTATCTCATTTGCTATAGATCTTCCGCTAGCATGATTTCCACATATTTCTTCATGTATTTTTTATAACACGTATTCCACTCCCGTTGGCATCATAGTTTGAGATAGGGCCTAGAAAAAGATCTCCGATATAGTTTTCCTTTGATTTGAGTATTTGACACCGTTGCTGAAGCTTTCAGGCTTCCATTTTGATAGTTGGAATATCTCCATTCAGAAGATAATGGATGATACCTTCCTTCCAGTCCATTTCTTGATTTTCCATTCCTATTTAAGCTTCAATTGATGTAGGTTGTATGGTACTGGGCTCACCGCTGAATTCCACATAAATGTTCCTTTTGTACGAGAGTTGCACTGAAGATCTCAGGTTGGCTAAGGCATTCGCTCTGGAGTTTTCTGTCTTTCATATCTATTTAATCTCATACTCCTTGAATAGCAGCAACATTTCTTTTGCCTGTTGTAAGTATTCTGCCATCATTGTGTCTTTTACATTGTATTTTCCTAGAACTTGGTTAGCAATTAACATAAAATCACTAAAAAATTTGTTTTTTATTACCCCTAATTCAAAAACCAAACGGATTCCAGTAAGTAGCGCTTCATATTCAACTTCTGTATTGGATGCTATGAAACTAAAAGATAATGATTGTTCAAGTATTTCACCTTATGAGGCCTGAATGACTATACTCACTCTTGTCCCCCAATGATTGGAGGCTCGGTCAACAAACAGAGTCCATACCTCTTTTTCAGAATGTGTTGTTGTTGAGTGAGGTTGGCCTTCATCATAAGTGAATTCGACAATGAAATCTGCTAGTACTTAGCCTTTGATGGAAGATCTAGGTGTGTAGTGGATGTCGTACTCCTCTAGTTCAACTACCCACTTGGCAAGGCTTTCAGTCATCTTCGGGGAATGTAACAAGTTTCTTATAGGAAATTCCATTATTAAATTGATTGTATGTGCTTAAAAGTAAGGCCTTAGATTTCTTATCCCGATGAGCAATATGAGCATGAGTCTTTCCATCTTTTTGTATCTTTTTTGAATGGCTACAAGACTTTTGCTCATGAAATATATTGGACTTTTGCTCATGAAATAACCAAGGCAGCCCAAACTGTAAGGTAAAGCACAATTCTTCCTCTAGTAATGGCTTTGAGAGTAGTGACGGAGATGCTAAGTATTGTTTTATTTTGTGTAGTGCTTCTTCACATACGTCATCCCATTAATATCTAAATTAATTTTGTAAAAAATGGCTTGCATTTGTTCGTTTACCTTGCCAAAAATCTTTTCAACATGACTAATTTTCACGTTAAGCTCTGGATCTTCTTTTTGTTTCTCGGTAACTTTATCTCCATTATTGCTTTAGCTTCGTCAAGGTTGACTTTGATTCCCCTTTGGGTGATGAGGTGTCCTAAGAAATTTCCCGTTGCGACTTCGAAGGTGCACTTTTTAGGATTAAGTCTCATATTGCTTGCTCTTAGGGTTTGGAAGGCTTCATTCAGATTACATATATGATGCGTTCTCTATTCTACCTTCATTAGCATGTCATCCACAGATACTTCTATTGTTCGACCGATCTATTTTTCGATGATTTTTTTAACCAGCCTTTGATATATTGCCCCTGTGTTTTTCAAACCAAACGCCATTATTTTGTAGCACGATATGCTTAAGTCAGTTATAAATAGGTGTTTTCTTGATCGGATTGGAATATTTTCACCCGTTTCTAACCTGAATATGCATCTATAAAGTTGAGTAGTTTGTGTCCACCATATAATCGACTCGTGGTAACATATAATCATCATTTAGGCAGACCTTGTTTAGATTGGTGAAGTCTACGGAAATTCTCTTCATGTTCTTTTTTCTTACCATTACAACATTTTCCAGCTACTCTGAGTAGATTACCTCTCTGATGAATCTAGCGTCGAGCAATTTTTCTACTTATTCTTTTATGGCTATCATTCTTCCGGGTGAAGGTCATATTTTTCTATTTTACAAGTTTCAAAAAAGAATTAATATTTAATTTATGACAGATTAATTTTTCATTGATACCTGGCATTTCAGTAGCGGTTGTTGCAAAGATGCCCACATTATGTCTAAGAAACTCTATAAGTTCTACATTTTCCCCTTCGGTGAGTTTTGCCCCTGTCTTTATTATTTTTCTGTTTCTAATGTCTACGGACTTTGTTTCACTAGTGGCTTCGTATCTAGGTTACCCATGTCGTGCTCCTCATTTGCTAATTTCTATTGATTAATCTGGTCATATCAGGAAGAAATTAGTGGACCAATTTAGAACCGGTCTGACCGATTCTCTGACCGGTGTTACTGGTTTACCCAAAAGGCAATTACTTGGCTAACTATTCAAACCGGTCAGAACGATGGAGAAACCGGTGTGATCAGTTTGTCGAAAATGAATTTCTCCTTAATTGACGACCGGTTCGTCCGGTTCTCTCCACTTCTCTCCACTCCTCTCCAATGATGTTCTGTAGTGTTTTATTCTTTGAGGCTTGTATTTTAAACGAGAATTTGAGATATTTTCTAGAGAAAAGCTAGTATAAATTGTGAGCAAAAGATTGAGAGAACTACTCTTTAAGAGAGAGAATTTTTGTAAGAGATCTGAAGATCTCGACCGAGCTACATTATCAATGTCTGATTTGCACCACAAGCCAATATGGTTTATAAAGGTTTGGTCTTCACTATTAAAAATATCATTTGAGAAAAATCTTCAAGGGGGATCCTTGGAACGTGGATGTAGGGATAGATTTTCTCGAACCATATAAAAAATTGTATGTCAAATCTCTCTTCCCTACTCTTTTATTTACTTTCTATTTACTTTCCGTACTTAATTTATCACTCGTTTAATTTCCACACTTGAATTTTTTGCATCATCATAATTTTATTTATTTAATTGCTCGGTATCAAATATTGCTTGATTGATTTAATTTTTATTCTTTTTATATTTCAAGCAATTTTGTTTTTATTCTATATCAAATATGTTCTTTTAAACTTTTTTCTTTAATAAAAGGGGTGTCATATCGATCCTACAATTAGTATCAGAGCTTGGAGCTGAAATATCTAAGACTTAATTGTCTTGAGCTATGACATCATCTATTAATTTTCAACAAGGGCAATCAATTTCAAAACCTCCATTTTTCGATTGAGTTGATTTTAATTTTTGGAAAATTAGAATGAGAATTTTCATTCAATCTCTTGTTTATAATTTGTGGAAAATTATTGAAAATGGTCCTTACGTGCCTAAGTCACGAGATTTGACCAAGAATGATAAAATTAAATTATCTTTAAATACTCAAGCTATAACTGTCTTATATTATGCTTTAAGTATAAATGAATATAATCATATTTGTATATGTGAATCTGCAAACAGCATTTGAAATGTATTAAAAATTACATATGAAGGCACACATGATGTTAAAGACTCTAGGATTGATATTCTCATGCATGGGTGTGAAATGTTTAAAATGCGTGAAATTGAAAGCATTGAAGATATGTTTGCTCATTTCAGTTGCATTGTAAATTTTCTTAATGCTCTTAGTAAGAACTTTACTAATATTGATTTGGTGAGTAAAGTTCTTAGGTCATTATCAATGTCGTGGGAGAATAAGGCAATTGTTATTGAAGAAGAGAAAGATCTTAAGATACTTTCACTTGAAGAACTCACAGGATCATTGATGACTCTTGAAATGGGAAACATGGAAGAGGATGTGGACCACGTAAAAGGAGGAAATCGAACATTCAAAATCATATCCATTGAGAATGAAAGTGAAGATGAAGATGAAAATCTACTGCATTTCACAAAAAAAGCTTCTAAAGTTGCTCACGAGGAGAGATTGCCCTTCAAAGAAGAAACTCAAGGAAAAGAGAAGCCTGATTGTAAACGAATATGAAGACGTACTTATGTGCATAATGGCACACGTAGATGAAGTTAGTAAGCTCAACCTTCATAATAATCTCGATTTTTGAGAAATCACATGAATTATTATATTTTTTTGTATGCATTTTGAAAAATGAAAATTTTTTATTTAAAAAGTGCATGCATTGAGGGGGAGAATTTTCAAAAAATTGATATTTTAATTTATTTTGATGATTTCAAAGGGGGATAATTAATTGTGAAAGGAGGAGAATTTTTTATTCATATTAAAAATTATGAAATAAGGAGTATTTTGAAACAAATGACATGTTTAATTATTTTTTATTATTTCAAAGGGAGAGAAATATAGATAATTGCAAAAAAGGGGAAAATATAAAAAATTATAATTTTTTAAAAAATTATTGCATATGCGTATGAGAAGTTTATAGCTAATATTTATTTGCAATCAATTGTTTGTCATCATAAAAATGGATGATTGTTGTCTCTAGTCAAGGTGACAATTTTGATGATGATAACAAAAATATGTAGACTAATATTTTAATTAAGTGTGTAAGTTCTAAATAATATGAAAAGAAAGTTGAAAACACTTAATCGTAAGTGTTTATGCAAAAAGAATAAAGGGCAATCAAAATCGTAAATGGTGAGATATGCGTGACATATTACGAAAGGCACGAAAGATATGAAACGGACTCCAAATTACCTAAATCAAAGTTGACTAAACTCAGATGGTTCAAAGGATTTGGTACAGGATCGAACCGCTCATGAACCAAAACGTAGAAGACCTAACCGGATATAATTGTGTGTCAAGGTCCATTCATACCTAGTCCAATGTCCAAACTAGCTCAATTTTGGGGGTCAATCCAGTCATACCAGTGGGAAATCCCTGGTCTGATTTGAAACCAGTCTGACTAGTTCTATGATTTGTGTGATCGGTTTACCCAAAAGGTAATTACTTCCCTAATTGTGCAAACTGGTCAGACCGATGGAGAGATCGGTGTGACCGGCTTGTCGAAAAGGAAAACCTCCTTAATTGATGATCAGTCCGTCTAGTTCTCCAACCGATCTTTAATAGTTATTTTTCAACACTATATATACCCACAATATTTTCATTCCTCCACACCTCTTCACTTCTCTCCACTCCTCTCCGACGAAGTTCTATTATGTTTTATTCTTTGAGAGGCTTTTATTTTGAGCGAGAATTTGAAATATTTTCTAGAGAGAAGCTAGTATAAATTATGAGAAAAAATTAAGAGATCTACTCTTTGAGAGAGAAATTTTGTAAGAGATAAATTACATCACTTAATCACCAATAACACTTCTCTATCTAAAGTGAAAGTTTCTCTCTCTATGTTCTGTATTTCGGTATGTGTGTGTGTGTGTGTGTTTCCTTCTTCCTCCCTCTTTGGGGGAACTTATTGCTGAAGTAGGTGATGACCCTGGCGATGAGAGTATGGTAGGTTTTGATGATATGTTTGATAATGAGTTGGGAGGGTTGAGGATGAAATGGAGTCCGCAACTCAACTGCTTGGTTTGAGGATGATATAGTTAGTTTAAGCCTTGGTGTGCTTCAAGAAGTAATTGTTACACCACTTTTGGAAGAGAGTGAAGTACACAAGATGATGGAGAGTGCCAGGAAAGAAATTATGGCTACACTGATGAATCTTCTTCAAGACCAAGCTCCCAATACCATCCTAATTTTTTTGGGATCAAAGGAGCACATGATTCAAGAGGCAACAAGACTTTGGAGCTCCTAGTTTATGCTGAGCATGGTAGTTGCAGGTGCTAAGGAAACCTCTCCCATGGTGGTTTTTGGTGAAGAAGAAGAAAATGATAGTGATGTTACTCCTATAACATCACTTCCATTAGAAAAGCAGCCGCCTATAATGCCTAGGGAAGGATGTCATGAGGACCAACTCTTGGCCCCATGTATGGATAAAGGTAAGGGTAGTGGTACTCCCTGTCTACCTACCACTTCAACATCTCATCTCAATGCTACTTAGGTTTACTCGAGCTTTGTTAGGAAAGTCAACCAAAATGGGTCTAGTCTGGCGACCATTAATAAAAATGGTGGAAATTTTTTAGGCCAGTTAGACAATTGATGTTTGTGAGACTGGTACCTCTCATAGTGGCAATGAAAAATCCATTGGTGAGCATGCTATTCATGTCAAACAGTCGTGGGCTAAGACGGTCAAGGGAAGAGCTGCTAATAAGATGTCTTTTTATTTTGTGGAACCTGTGTTAATAGGAAAGAATGTTCATATTGAGATACCTGAGGGATCAGAGGTAAGAAAATCTGGGAAGCTTGCATAATTGGATACTTTATTGACAGGAAGCCCTTTTCTCCATGGTTCACCATCCTACTTTTAATTTACGGGGAGCAAGAGGGTTGTTACAGGTTCTTGCTTTTGATACTGGGTTTTTGTTCTTTAAGTTTGCCTCTATTGACAAAGAGATTTTATTCTGAATCAAGGTCCCTAACACTTGGTGGGCAGACTAGTGTTGCTTAAAGCATGGCAAAAGAATATGAAGCTCTCCAACGAAGCCCTTCAATCTGTGCCAGTTTGGATTAAATATTGGGATGTGCCTTTGGAACTCTGGAATGGAGAAGGATTGAGTAGAATTTCTAGTGTTGCAAGAGTTCCCCTATTTGCAGACTCCATGACAGATAATTGTACTAGGATCTCCTTTGTCAGGATCTATATGGAAGAGGATGTTAATTTTGAAATGTTGGAATATGTTGATGTTAAGCTCCCTGGTAGTAGGAACATCCAGATTAGAGTGAAGTAATAGGGTATGTCAAGGAAGTGCATGAAGTGAAAAGTGTTTGGCCATGATCGTGCCACTATTAAGACCTAGATTAGACCTACTCAGAAACCCAAAACCCAAGTTAAGCTTAAGCAATAGTAGGTCCCTATTAAAAGGAAGAGCCGGTGATAGAGAGAAGCCAAGTTCAACCTATTGAGCAAGTTACTATTATTCAGAGAGATAAGGATCCCTTACCCCAATAGGAACTTCTGGTTCCCCAAGATCCAGTTCTGCCTGGAAGCCTCCCTATCCAGAATCCTTTTGATGCTGTAAGAGATGAGGCTGAAGTCAATGAGGAGCAAATTTTAGTTAATGACAATAATGATGCCAATGAGGAGTGTGATTTGGATGCTCTGATCTAGAATCAAGAGGTGATTGCTCCTGATCTGGCTCAAACTCAAACTCCCTCAAAGCATTCCTAGAAAAGGGCAGGAAAATTAAATTGAAGAGAAATTCCAAGCTTGAATGTAGGAGAAGCTCCAAGGTTAAATCCACCCCTATTAGATCCCAATGACCAGTCTTGTCGCCTGGAATATCAAAAGACTTAACAATCCTTTCAAGCAGTCTGAGGTTAGAAAGTTTATTTCTAGTAATCACTTGAGTTTCTGTGTTATCTTAGAAACTAGAGTTAAAGAAAGAAAATTTTCTCCTATTAGTAGAAGGATCTTTGGTGGCCTTGTGCTGCTAAACTGGATAGACCATTAACTGGTTTGTGTTAACATTTATAGCCAAACTGAATAGACCTTCCACTGCTTTGTTACCAATATGGGGAGTCAGGAGAGCTTTTGGACCTCCATTATTTATGCAGCTAATAACACCATTTCTATGAAGTATCTGTGGGGTCATATATCCAGCCAGGCCAGTATCATTAGTCAGCAACCGTGGGTTTTGCTTGGTGAATTTAATGTGGTTAAGCATCCTTTTGAGCAAATTGGTGATTTTATCTTAGAGTACTTATGAATGAGCACTGGCATTCCTTGTTTCAAAAATATAATGCTATTTTTCTTATTCCTGGTATATCTAATCACTAGTCTGCTGTTTTACATGTTAAAATGCAAGCCTGCAGAACTCCTGTTAGTTTCAAGTTTTCTGATTTCTGGGTAGATAGAGAGGGATTTTTACCTTGTGTTTCTCAAGTTTGGAATAGTAGTCGCTATAAGCAATCCCATGCAATCCCTCTTTAGAAAGCTCAAGGCCACTAAATTTGCTCTTAAAGCTCTAAACAAAACTCACTTCTCTGATGTCTCTACTAGATCCTTGAGGCCAGAGAGAAGCTGGAAGCTGCCTAAAATGAGCTTTTCAACAGGCCACAGGATCAGACCTTACAATCCACCGAGCATGATGCTTTCCAAAACTTTATTTCCTTGAGACATGTTGATGAAAGCTTCATGAGGAAAAAAGCCAAGCCCAATGGACCTGTCTTGGTGACAACAACATGGCTTTCTTTCATAAATTGGTTAAAAGGACCAATATCAAATCTAGACTTGTTCATCTCAATGATAACCAGGGTATATCTCTGAATAGTAAGGAGGACATCGTTCAGCACTACTCTACCTTGCTTGACACTGAGAATATGGATAAACCCATGGACTGGAACATCCTATAGGTGATTTACCCTAAAAAGCTCACTGATGTGCAAGCTTCCAGCCTTACCAGAACTATTATAGATTGCGAAATCAAGGAGGTGGTTTTCTCTTACAGCAGCTCAAAAGAACCCGGCCCTGATAGGTTTACTGTTGGTTTCTTCAAGAAAGATTGGGATGTGATAGAAAGGGATGTGGTTAAAGTTATTTTGTACTTCTTTCAGCATAATGAATTGCTTCCCCAATTGAACCATACTATTATATCCTTAATCCCTAAAACTGTTCAACCTCAGAATGTGAATGATTTCAGAGCTTTTTCTTGTTGCAACATGGTATATAAGTGTATCTTTGAGTTACTGGCTAATATGTTTAAAGGGGTTCTCTCCTCTCATCAGAATGCTTTTGTTCCTGGGAGAATGATTGTAGATAACATATTATTGTCTTAGGAGGTTGTTAAGAACTATCACAAAACCTCTCCAACTACCAAATGCGCCATCAAGGTTGATATCTTGAAAGCTTATGACTATGTTAGCTGGAGCTTCATTGATAGAAGTTTGAATGCCACTAGCTTCCTTCCTGTCTACATCAAGTGGATCATGGCCTGCATAACCTCTACTTCTTTCTCTATCAACTTGAATGGTGAACTCTATGGCTATTTTAAAAGTGTTAGGGGTCTGAGGCAGGGGGACCCTCTTTCCCCTTACTTGTTTATTTTGGTGATGGAAAGACTTATTGGTCTACTGCAACATGCTTCTACCTTACCTGGATTTAATTTCCACTAGAGATGCAAAGAGTTAGGGATAGTGAATATGTCCTTTACTGATGACCTCCTCATCTTCTCTAAAGGGGACCAAAGCTCTGTCAGCCTTATAAAGGCTAACCTGGATGTGTTCTTTAGCCTTACTGGTCTCAAGCCAAACCAATTAAAAGACACGTTTTCTATCTCTAGATGTTCTCAACACATGTGATCTAGAGATTTACTGAGAATGACTTTAGTGAGACGATTCTCTAAAAGAACCTGATGATTATTCTTTTAGTGATTTGGTTAACGTTTAATCATAGAATGAAATCTCTCTAACACCAATCATGTTCTCAATTCAACTCCTGATTGCCGAACTGATCATCTCATCAACTAATTGTCTCATTTTTTCCAACAGCTTACGCCATTAGAATAATATCTATATATATTTTAGATAGTGGCGTTTCAAAGTTTTAGAAATAAACTGAAATAATATTTAATTATAAAATTACCAATTACAGTAGGACCCACTACAATTGTGCACAACTACAGTACCACAAGGCACTACACTGGTGCCGTGAGGCACAATACGCGACTCATTACTATCATGTCATGTGGCACCAGAGTAGTCCGTGTCAATTTCTGATACCCTATCAGTGATTGACAGTAGACAACTACTGCGAATTAAATTTTTATTTTAATCAGATAATTATCTAGGTATCAAGTCATTTAAAATCTAATTATCCCTATCAACTAACTTATCTGCTATTTCACAAATAACAGTTTAGTTGATTTAAATTATTATCTAATAATTATTTAATTATCTAATTTCATAAATTAGATATTCTGTCTCAATTATCGATAAAAAAATTGATAATTATTTATATATATAATTTCTGAAAATTATATTTAAATATATAGTTAATTTAATTAATTAATTTTTAAATAATTAATCACTCATAATTATCTTAAAATTATGTACTTGCCCCAGAATAATTTTTTTTTGTTATTCAGTCATTTTCTCATGTCTTGAAATATTCACACCCTAGACAACGTAGTATAGAGGTGACTTTGGGATCATGGACCTATAATCCTAAGATCCAATAAATCAGATTATTAATTAAACTTTTTAATTAATAATCTTATTTATTACTTCTATCATTACTCCACTATAAATATGAAATTGTACTCTTAGAGATTATATAATGTATTTACAGATTATTCTCATGTAGTCTAATGACATAATCATCTCATGTAGTTTTATCCTCCACTTAATGGTTCGTAAATTAGAACTGGTCAAAATTATCATTTTACCCTTCTAATTACCTTTTTATCCCTAAGTATCATTAATCCACTAGTGAATGACTAATTTTTAATATAAATTTGAGCTCAATAACCATTTAGTTCCATAATTACACTTCGTTAAGAAAGCTTAGACTCCAAATCTTGTAAGATCATGTCCACAACCATCCACATCACTGAATTTCCAAAACAAAAGTCACTATCCTGATTAACAAACAGACCTTAACGAGTAAATCAAAAGATCCAGTAGATGCGCATAGGAGTTATATGAATACTAAGGATTCATGACTGATCTACATATGATCATTGGATTGATGTGTATTAAATCTTTATGATAAACGACATGTTAATAAAGATATTAATTCACATTGTTCTTGTCATATATAATCTTATTATATAAAGTACCTTCAATAAAATGTCTATCCACATCAATGATTCAGATCTAGATCACACGCATCCATAATGCTTAGTGAACCGTACTAGCAACCATTCATTAACGATCTCATACTTTGATATGTTGCTGATAATTTTATTCATTATTTATGATCTTAATCCTCTTATACTAATACAAGATCATAGTCTCATTATTGAATATAGAATTTTCAGATATTTATATGAATTATTCAGTAATAATTTAAAAGAACAATTATAAGAAAAATGTAATCCACTTTAAATTTTATATCAAAATGTTAATACACATGCTTTGAGGGAATAACCCCCAAAAAAAGCAGCCTTGTCCTCACTTGAATGGAAAGAAACTATGGTTAAAGAGTTTCAAGCTCTATCTAGAAATAATACATGGACCCTAGAACCTTATAGCCCTTAGTTACATAGTTAAATATAAGCCAGATGATTTAGTTAGTAAGTACAAGGCACGACTTGTGGCTAAACGATCTAGCAAATTCCTGGAATTGACTATTTCAAGACTTTCAGTACTGTGGTAAAACCTTCTATCATCAGGATCATGTTAACCCTTGATGTTACTTACAGGTGGGACATTTAACAAGTAGAGATCAACAATGCTTCCTTAAATGGGGATTTTCAAGAAATAGTCTACATGTTTCAGACAGTTGGTTTTATTGACAGCAAGTTCCATCTCACATCTGCAAGCTAACTAGATCTTTGTATGGCCTCAAACAATCTCCAAGAGCTTGGTTTGACAAGCTGAAAACAGCCAAAATTGCCTGGGGTTTCAAGGGATCTAAGTTAGATAGCTCACTATTCTTCATTAGAAAACATAATTATATTGTCCTACTACTTGTATACGTTGATGACATATTAATGACTAGAAGTAATAGTTCTCTCATTCATAACCACTTATGTAACTTAGTTAGAAAGTTAGTTTCTGTCATTAACAATACCTAACTGTATTGGCTTGTCTATATATAGTTCTCTTTGTATCTTTTGTAAGGTTAATGAAAATGTAGATTCTCTTTGAGTTCTTTAAGGTGAATAGGCTAAGTTCTCTCGTTTATATAACACTGCCTTTGCTGCAGGATGCAGTCGAACCTAATAGTTATAAGATATAAAAGATGATATAAGGATTAATATACTTTCTACCACACTGCTAGGCAAACTTAAGAATAATTACGGTCCACAACCAAGACTTGAGGACCCACATGCCACAACCATAAGACTCGAGGACCCAAAGGCCACAATCATTCATGAAAATTTTAATTTTAATCGACTAAGTACAAAAGGAAATGCTTTATAAATATAGTTTCTCAGCATATGATCCACCATATATAGATAGAAAGAATTAGGGGTGGGGGACAAAGAACAAGAAACACACCATGATAATAAACGCCAATAAGAACTAGCTATGACCAGTGGTCTATCAACGCCAATAAGTAAGTAGATTTTATAATAATGTCAAAAACCTTTGTTAATTAGCTTTTGAATAATATGGTCTATAAAAACTTGTCCTTAATGAGCGATGTGCGTTTGAATTTTTCATCGGCTTCAACCTGCTGCCGGATATAAGTTCTTGACGCCTAGCCTGGATGAAATTTAAGCAGCGCTCTTTTATAAGTAGAATTCACCTGAGACTACTAATTGACGTTACTAATTAATTATGAGATTAATTTCATTCTAGGTGCGTTTGTAGTAACTTTTACTTTTCTTCATGCAGTAAAATCAACGCTTAATTCCATCAGGCCCAAATAAATCAAAGCTAACCCATCAATCTAGTCGAAAACACCAGTCCACGAACTGGTGGAGGTCACACACACACACAAATATATATATATATATATATATATATATATATATGTAATCGAATAATCTGACAGGACTCGTGCATCATGTCCTAAAAAATTTTGCTACACGGATAAATCACTGTCTTTAATACTAAAAGCATGGCCCCTAGAAATCATTTGCACCCGAGAGGATTCACCACTTTTGTCAAGCATATGGATTATCTCCATATACTCGTAGTATCACCACAAACTTCCCTAACTACGAAATTTTCTATATATAAGTGTAAATTACCTCTTGTGATAAGGAAATAAGCCATATCCCCCTTCAATTCCCAAGCCACGTAGAAAGAAGCCATACTAGTGCATAACATTTCAACTTCTTAAGATCCTTCCGAACTTGAGCACAATTCAATAATTAAACACATGACAAAACAGAACTGTAGATGCTTAAAATTTACCGTCAGATCGAATTTCCACGCGTCACCTGATGAATTCATCAATTTGTAAGACAATGAAATGATGAAAGATTATCTCAACATCAGTGTGGTGCCCAGCCTTATACAATCTGACGCTTAAGTAAGTAAGGTGTATTTGAAATTGTATTATCGAGAGTTGAGAGAATGCATACCGTCTTTGTACGGGGTTACCATCTATTTATACTAAATGAAATAGAGCATTTGAAGAATATTATCCTTCGATCAGTTGCTTTTCAGTTACTATCTTATCACTGCAAACAAATTTGTAATTATTTTAGGTTGTTGAGATCCTATTTCTGTTACGTCAGAGGAGATGATCCCTCGGTCATCTTGGTGACCTCAAACATGATTAAACCTCGGTCATCCTGGTAACCTCTGACATCCTGGTAACCTCTGACATGATGAGCACTCAGTTATCCTGGTGACCTCAGATAATATGAGCCCTCGATCATCTTGGTGACCTCGGATAAGATGAGCCCTCGATCATCTTGGTGACCTCGGACATGATGAGCATTCACTGATTTTGGTGACCTTAGAAAAGATGAGCCCTCGGTCATCTTGGTGACCTCAGACAAGATGAGCCATCAGTCATCTTAGTGACCTCGGACAAAATGAGCCCTCGGTCATCTTGGTGACCTCGGACAAGATGAGCACTCGGTCATCTTGGTGACTTCGGACAAGATGAGCCCTCGGTCATCTTGGTGCCCTGGCACCTGATGAGCCCTCGGTCATCTTGGTGACCTCGGACAAGATGAGCCCTTGGTCATTTGGTGATCTCGGACAAGATGAGCCCTCGGTCATCTTAGTGGCCGCGGACAAGATGATCCCTCGGTCATTTTGGTGACCTCGAACAAGATGAGCCCTCGATCATCTTTATGACCTGGGACATGATGAGCCCTCGGTCATCTTGGTGACCTCGGACATGATGAGCCCTCGGTCATCTTGGTGACCTCGGACATGATGAGCCCCCGGTCATCTTGGTGACCTCGGACATGATGAGCCCCCAATCATCTTGGTGACCTAGGACACGATGAGCCCCAGGTCATCTTGGTGACCTCGAACAAGATAAGCCCTCAGTCATCTTGGTAACCTCGGACAAGAAGAGTCCTCAGGGGGGTTCACTAAATATGTGTTATGGTTCATTAAATATGTACAATGGTACATCAAATATGTACCGTGATTCACCAAATATGTATAAAGTTAATTTTATACATATTTGGTGAACCCCAGTACACATTTGGTGAATCTCTGGTCATGTCTGGTGAACCTTAATACATATTTGGTGTACCTCTCCAAAAATTATTAATTTTGTACATATTTAGTGAGCCCATACATATTTAGTGAAGCTCAGTACATATTTGGTGAACTCCCATACATTTTCTATGAACCCTTCCAAGCGTCATCTTAAAGCTTCTAATCGTCATCTTGAAGGTGCTAATCGCCATCTTCAAGGCCAAGCGTCATTCAAATGGCTCTAATCACCACAGTGCTTCCTAATCGCCTTGAACTTGCGATCACCATATTTGTCCCTATTCTCCATCAAAATGGCCCTAATCGTCATTCAATAACTTTATCCTTTGATTTGTCAGGATATAATTGGTTTCCATGCAAAAACAATTCAATTAGTTTATGATTATTTAAAAATGACTATAATCTACATATATTTTACCAATCACTTCAAACTTTAATTAATAAAAATTAAGATGCATTTCAAGAAATTCTGAAAGAAAGAATACTTGATTTACTTTCATGATTATTACAGAGATAGCTATAGCTACATATACAATAATTTACAAAGAATGTTTGATTTACAAACTATTGAAATAAAATACTTACAAGTCTCATTTTTTTTGCGCTATCCTTCATTGTAATCATATTGTAATTGAATTATCAGTTGATATGCTAGTAGAAGAAGGATTGAAGTTATGTGCTAACAAATCAGGTTCCAGCTGATAAAGGAAGATACCAAAGACTTGTGGGGATATTAAAGTACTTAGCGCACACAAGACCAGACATTACCTTATGCATTGAGTATTGTACATCCGTTTATACAGAATCATGTAGAACAACATATGAGTGCAATGATACACATTTTTAGGTATATATTCTGCTGTTGGAATGTGAATTTTATTTACTGAAAATGTAGATTACCAAAGCATGGATGCATGTACTAATGCAGAATGGGCCAGAGGAATAGATGACATATGATCTACTTTAGATACTTCACCTATGCAGATGTCAATATCATTACATGGAGAAGCAAAAAGAAAATGTTGTTGCTCACCCAAGTACATAAGTAGAATTTAGAGGTAAGACACTTAGACTTTGTGAGCATTATGACTGAGATTTTTTAGCAAGATTAGGGTTATCCATCCAAGCAAGCAATTCAATTATATCATGACAATGGAGCAACATTTGATATTGCCCATAATCTAGTCCAACATGATCACACAAAGCACGTTGAGGGAGACCAATGCTTTATTGGACAAATTGGATGAAAATATTATGGAGTTATCTAAGGTTCAATAAGAGGAACAGTAAGCTGACATCCTCACCAAAGTAGTCTCAATCAAGTATTCTTAAAAATTTTAGGCAAGTTGGATATGTTTAACATCTATGCACCAACCTGAGAGGGAGTGTTGAGATATTGGGTTGTCTGATTCTTTGCTTAATTGTAGGAGCTTAATTGGTAGGCTTGATTAAATGTGATTTAGTGATTATATTATGGTGAATCCCAACAATACGGAATAGTAAACTTAACCTATCAGACAACTCAATCCAAATTCCATTCAGAATGTGCATAGTGATTAAGAGGAAGTCCAATCCAGAGACAACAGAAAAGATGTAGGAGGGGAAAATGGCCCAGTAAAATTGACAACGGAACGAGCGGTGGAGAGGATACGAGAGAAGAAAACGACAGAGAAAAACTAAGAAAACATAATATGTTCCTTAACAAAGGAAGCAAGCATGGTACGGTCCATAAGATAAACTAAGGACTTTGGAAAAAATAGTTGAATTAAATTGACAATAATGACTCATAAAAATCATCTCTGTCATCATTTCTCAACAAAACAATCAATAAATTTTGTGAAAGGAATTTCACGCATACATGAAATGTGTTTTTAGAGTGTTTAGAAGGGATTTATAACAACAAAAATATTTATAATTTAATATGTAATGAATGAGATATTTTTTTAAAGAAGATAGTTATAAAGTAAAATCCAAGAAAACCCAGAAGAGGATCCTTGAAAAAAAATCAGTTTTGGAGCAAGAAAAAAGTGAATGGGTAACCTCAGAACCAATGGTTAAAATCATGGAGACAAACCTCATGGTCTTTCAGAAATATTTCCAGGATGATATTTGCAGAGAAAATGGGAGAAAAATCTTAGGTCTTGCAAAGGAGAAATTATTAAAAGTGTCGGCCACAGGGTGACCTAGGCCCTACATTATGAAAATCCGGTCTGTTGATTTAAATCTAAATGTTCAAGGCCAACAAACAAGACAAAAAATAGTACAGAGAGAGAATGAGAGAGACACGTGGAAAAGAGTATAAAATTACCCCATTGCATGTCAAAAATATCACATGTAAATCACGTGTATTGACTTCTGTCAAATTTTTTAACAAAAGTCACTGAATGAGGTATAGATAAAAAAATGAAATGTACGGGGGCATTGCTGTAAACTTTTAAAGGTGGGGTAGCAACATGGTGTAGACGCAGAAGGTAAGGGTGTCCAGGGTAATTAGCCCATATTATTATTATTATTATTATTATTATTATTATTATTATTATTATTATTATTATTGATTATAGGTTGATGAAATACAATCGTACACACAAATATAGTTTATTATGAAATTATACATTGATTTTCTAATAAAATCTTTTACGTATCATTACAAGTGAAAATACACTAAAACAAAGGACTCTTGAACAATAATTTCATAGCATAATCTCAAATGTAGCAACAATTAGAGTATCAATAATTTAAAAGTTTTCAATTTACCTTTTAATATTTTGTGTTTGATCTATATTTCTAAAATGTTCTAGAGGAGTAGTTTTTGTTATTTATAATGACATTTGGTTTGATAAAAAAATACTAAATTTTTGTATCTCTCACTGATCTAATATGACGCTGAGATATTGAGATTATCAAATTATTCTTTAACCGAACCAGAAGTCAAGTGTGATGAATGAGTTTATATTTTGCATGCATAAATATTTAAATTGTGTACATATTTACTAACTTGAAATACTTAATATGTACTAAGGGTACAGACTATGCACCATACACGACATATATTCTTGAATAACCTGAGAATAGTAAAAAGTTAAAATAGATTGTTTCTATAATGTTTGATATGTGGTAATAACCAAGTACTCATGTTGTCCAGTATAACTCATCTACAGGAAGAGGTAGAGGTAATTTTAACAGAGGACAGAATAATAACAGAGGAAGAGACTGGGGAAGGGGAAGAAATGGTGCCTCTAGACCTGTTTGTCAAATATGTAAGAGGGTTGGACACTCAGCTTATCACTGCTACTACAGATTTCAACTTGTATACCAGTAACCAAATTATGTTCAACTGCCCTTACATCATACATGAAATTAAAGTTTTAATGCTAGAGCCTCAGCCTTTGCTGCTACTTGCAATACTCACAACTCTGAGGATGACTTTTAGTACACTGATAGTGGAGCTACAAACCACATTACCTTAGATTTGTCCAATCTCTCTTTGAAGTCAGAATGTAAAGGTAAGTGCAAGCTGCAAGTTGGAAATGGTGAGTCTCTTAACACAACCCACATTGGTACTTCAAAAATAAGAACCAAATTTATTTCTCTTTCCTTGAATCAAATTATATATGTCTCATTTATCATTAAAAACCTATTAAGTGTTTCACAATTGATAAATTATAATTCAATCATTATAGAATTTGACTCTTGCTATTGTTTTATTAAGGACAAGAGTTCTGGGAGAGTACTTCTGTAGGGCTTTCTTGAAGGTGGCTTGTATCATTTCAGGCTTCCTAAGATTCCATCAAGGTCACACTTAGTAGCTATATCTGTCTACTTGCACAAAACTGGTTTGCATGACTCAAAACCATGTCCTACTCTCGTGTGCCCATCTATTAAGCTTAGCAAAACCTCGGAAGTGCCTTTGAAGATCCTACTCTATATAGAAGAACAATAGGTGGTTTATAGTACCTAACAATCACTAGGCCAGATCTGTCTTTTTCAGTGAATAAGCTTAGTCAATTCTTACAGCAGCCTACAACTGAACATGCAAAGCTTTCTAATGAGTTCTAAGATATCTAAAAGGCATTCCTACTCTTGGCTTACACTTAGAACTAGTCTCTTCTTTGACTTTGACAGGTTCTGCAAGATGCATATGGGATTAGTTGTTTGGATGACAGAGGTAAACTACATGTGTTTTGGGTGAAAACTTAATTATTTGGAGCTCTAAGAAGCAAAATGTGGTGGCCAAGTCTAGTGCTGAGTCAGAATAGAGGGCCTTATCTCAAGCAGCCAATGAAATACTCTTGTTGCAATTTTTATTTATTGTGTTACAGTTTTCCTTATCACCTTGTCCTATACTTTGGTGTGATAATGTTAGTGCAAGGCTTCTTGCTTTAAATCTAGTGTTTGGTTCAACGATAAAGCATATAGAAGTGGATATACACTTCATAAGAGAGAAAATTATGAACAAGTAGTTAATAGTGCAACATATTTTCAACTGATGCTCAACATGCTAATATTCTAACTAAGCCTCTTCCTCAATCTAAGTTCGAGCTACTAAGGAACAAGCTTCATGTTAGTCAAACACCCTTCAACTTAAGGGGGAGTATTAGTAATATACCTAGTGCTATCACTTAGTACACTTTGATATGAGGCTTAATACACTTAGTTTATGTCTGCATTAGTTAGTAAGCTAAACATGTTACTAACCACTGACGTAACTCAATTAGAAAGTTAGTTTCTGTTATGAACAAAAACTAACTGTATTGGCTAGTCTATATATAGTTCTCTTTGCATCTTTTGTAAGGTTAATGAAAATGTATATTCTCTTTGAGTTCTTTAAGGTGAAGAGGCTAAGTTATCTCGTTTATATAACGCTGCCTCTGTTGCAGGATGCAATAGAACCCAATAGTTACAAGCTATAAAAGATGATATAACGATCAATATTCTTTTTACCACATTGCTACCCAAACTTGAGAATAATTACGGTCCCACAGGCCACAACCATAAGACTCGAGGACCCACAGGCCACAACCATTCACGAAAAGTTTAATTTTAATCGACTAAGTACAAAAAGAAATGATTTATAAATATAGTTTCTCAACATATGAGCCACCATCTATGGATAGAAAGAATTAGGGGGGGACAAAGAACAAGAAAACGCCATGAAAATAAATTAATTATGAGATTAATTTCACTGTAGGTGCATTTGTAGCAACTTTTACTTTTCTTCATGCAGTAAAATAAATGCTTAATTCCATCAGCCCTGAATGAATCGAAACTAACCCAGCTATCTAGTGGAAAACACCAGTCCACGAACTGGTGGAGGTCACACACAGATTATATACATATAAGGGTGTTCCAGATAGCTTATGTGTGTGTATATGTGTGTGTATGTATATATAAGGGTGTTCCAGATAGCTTACGTGCGACTAATCCGACAAGACTCGTGCATCATCTCCTCAAAAATTTCTGTACACAACAGGATAAATAATTGTCTTTAATACTAGGAGCATGGCCCCTAGAAATCGTTTGCACCTGAGAGGTTCACCACTTTTGTCAAGCCTATGGATTATCTCCATATACTGGTGGTATCACCACAAAGTTCCCTAACTANAAAAAAGCAGCCTTGTCCTCACTTGAATGGAAAGAAACTATGGTTAAAGAGTTTCAAGCTCTATCTAGAAATAATACATGGACCCTAGAACCTTATAGCCCTTAGTTACATAGTTAAATATAAGCCAGATGATTTAGTTAGTAAGTACAAGGCACGACTTGTGGCTAAACGATCTAGCAAATTCCTGGAATTGACTATTTCAAGACTTTCAGTACTGTGGTAAAACCTTCTATCATCAGGATCATGTTAACCCTTGATGTTACTTACAGGTGGGACATTTAACAAGTAGAGATCAACAATGCTTCCTTAAATGGGGATTTGCAAGAAATAGTCTACATGTTTCATACAGTTGGTTTTATTAATAGCAAGTTCCATCTCACATCTGCAAGCTGACTAGATCTTTGTATGGCCTCAAACAATCTCCAAGAGCTTGGTTTGACAAGCTGAAAACAGCCAAAATTGCCTGGGGTTTCAAGGGATCTAAGTTAGATAGCTCACTATTCTTCATTAGAAAACATAATTATATTGTCCTACTACTTGCATACGTTGATGACATATTAATGACTAGAAGTAATAGTTCTTTCATTCATAACCACTTATGTAACTTAGTTAGAAAGTTAGTTTCTGTCATTAACAATACCTAACTGTATTGGCTTGTCTATATATAGTTCTCTTTGTATCTTTTGTAAGGTTAATGAAAATGTAGATTCTCTTTGAGTTCTTTAAGGTGAATAGGCTAAGTTCTCTCGTTTATATAACACTACCTTTGCTGGACGATGCAGTCGAACCCAATAGTTATAAGATATAAAAGATGATATAAGGATTAATATACTTTCTACCACACTGCTACCCAAACTTAAGAATAATTACAGTCCACAACCAAGACTTGAGGACCCACATGCCACAACCATAAGACTCGAGGACCCAAAGGCCATAATCATTCACGAAAAGTTTAATTTTAATCGACTAAGTACAAAAGGAAATGCTTTATAAATATAGTTTCTCAACATATGATCCACCATATATGGATAGAAAGAATTAGGGGTGGGGGACAAAGAACAAGAAACACACCATGATAATAAACGCCAATAAGAACTAGCTATGACCAGTGGTCTATCAACGCCAATAAGTAAGTAGATTTTATAACAATGTCAAAAACCTTTGTTAATTAGCTTTTGAATAATATGGTCTATAAAAACTTGTCCTTAATGAGCGATATGCGTTTGAATTTTTCATCGGCTGCAACCTGCTGCCGGATATAAGTTCTTGACGCCCAGCCTGGATGAAATTTAAGCAGCGCTCTTTTATAAGTAGAATTCACCTGAGATGACTAATTGACGTTACTAATTAATTATGAGATTAATTTCATTCTAGGTGCGTTTGTAGTAACTTTTACTTTTCTTCATGCAGTAAAATCAACGCTTAATTCCATCAGGCCCAAATAAATCAAAGCTAACCAAGCAATCTAGTCGAAAACACCATTCCACGAACTGGTGGAGGTCACACACAGACATATATATATATATANGTAAATTACCTCTTGTGATAAGGAAATAAGCCATATCCCCCTTCAATTCCCAAGCCACGTAGCAAAGAAGCCATACTAGTGCATAACATTTCAACTTCTTAAGATCCTTCTAAACTTGAGCACAATTCAATAATTAAATACATGACAAAACAGAACTGTAGATGCTCAAAATTTACCGTCAGATTGAATTTCCACGCGTCACCTGATGAATTCATCAATTTGTAAGACAATGAAATGATGAAAGATTATCTCAACATTAGTGTGGTGCCCGGCCTTATACAATCTGACGCTTAAGTAAGTAAGGTGTATTTGAAATTGTATTATCGAGAGTTGAGAGAATGCATACCGTCTTCGTACGGGGTTACCATCTATTTATACTAAATGAAATAGAGCATTTGAAGAATATTATCTTTCGATCAGTTGCTTTTCAGTTACAATCTTATCACTGCAAACAAATTTGTAATTATTTTAGGTTGTTGAGATCCTATTTCTGTTACGTCAGAGGGGATGATCCCTCGGTCATCTTGGTGACCTCAAACATGATTAAACCTCGGTCATCCTGGTAACCTCTGACATCCTGGTAACCTCTGACATGATGAGCACTCAGTTATCCTGGTGACCTCAGATAATATGAGCCATCAGTCATCTTGGTGACCTCGGATAAGATGAGCCCTCGATCATCTTGGTGACCTCAGACATGATGAGCATTCACTAATTTTGGTGACCTCAGAGAAGATGAGCCCTCGGTCATCTTGGTGACCTCAAACAAGATGAGCCCTCGGTCATCTTGGTGACCTCGGACAAGATGAGCACTCGGTCATCTTGGTGACCTCGGACAAGATGAGCACTCACTCATCTTGGTGACCTCGGACAAGATGAGCCCTCGGTCATCTTGGTGACCTGGCACATGATGAGCCCTCGGTCATCTTGGTGACCTCGGACAAGATGAGCCCTCGGTCATCTTGGTGACCTCGGACAAGATGAGCCCTTGGTTATTTGGTGATCTCGGACAAGATGAGCCCTCTGTCATCTTAGTGGCCGCGGACAAGATGAGCCCTCGGTCATCTTGGTGACCTCGAACAAGATGAGCCCTCGGTCATCTTTATAACCTAGGACATGATGAGCCTTCGGTCATCTTGGTGACCTCAGACATGATGAGCCCCCGGTCATCTTGGTGACCTCGGACATGATGAGCCCCCAATCGTCTTGGTGACCTAGGACATGATGAGCCCCAGGTCATCTTGGTGACCTCGAACAAGATGAGCCCTCAGTCATCTTGGTGACCTCGGACAAGTAAGCCCTCAGTCATCTTGGTGACCTCGGACAAGAAGAGTCCTCGGGGGGCTCACTAAATATGTGTTGTGGTTCATTAAATATGTATAATGGTACATCAAATACGTACCGTGATTCACCAAATATGTATAAAGTCAATTTTATACATATTTGATGAACCCCAGTACACATTTGGTGAATCTCTGGTCATGTCTGGTGAACCTTAATACATATTTGGTGTATCTCTCCAAAAATTATTAATTTTGTACATATTTAGTGAGCTCATACATATTTAGTGAAGCTCAGTACATATTTGGTGAACTCCCATACATTTTCTGTGAACCCTTCCAAGCGTCATCTTAAAGCTTCTAATCACCATCCTGAAGGTGCTAATCGCCATCTTCAAGGCCAAGCGTCATTCAAATGGCTCTAATCACCACAGTGCTTCCTAATCGCCTTGAACTGGCGATCACCATATTTGTCCCTATTCTCCATCAAAATGGCCCTAATCGTCATTCAATAACTTTATCCTTTGATTTGTCAGGATATAATTGGTTTCCATGCAAAAACAATTCAATTAGTTTATGATTATTTAAAAATGACTATAATCTACATATATTTTACCAATCACTTCAAACTTTAATTAATAAAAATTAAGATGCATTTCAAGAAATTCTGAAAGAAAGAATACTTGATTTACTTTAATGATTATTACAGAGATAGCTATAGCTACATATACAATAATTTACAAAGAATGTTTGATTTACAAACTATTGAAATAAAATACTTACAAGTCTCATTTTTTTGCGCTATCCTTCATTGTAATCATATTGTAATTGAATTATCAGTTGATACGCTAGTAGAAGAAGGATTGAAGTTATGTGCTAACAAATTAGGTTCCAGCTGATAAAGGAAGATACCAAAGACTTGTGGGGATATTAAAGTACTTAGCGCACACAAGACCAGACATTACCTTATGCATTGAGTATTGTCCATCCGTTTATACAGAATCATGTAGAACAACATATGAGTGCAGTGATACACATTTTTAGGTATCTATTCTGCTGTTGGAATGTGAATTTTATTTACTGAAAATGTAGATTATCAAAGCATGGATGCATATACTAATGCAGAATGGGCCAGAGGAATAGATGACATATGATCTACTTCAGATACTTCACCTATGTAGATGTCAATATCATTACATGGAGAAGAAAAAAGAAAATGTTGTTGCTCGCCCAAGTACATAAGTAGAATTTAGAGGTAAGACACTTAGACTTTGTGAGCATTATGACTGAGATTTATTAGCAAGATTAGGGTAATCCATCCAAGCAAGCAATTCAATTATATCATGACAATGAAGCAACATGTGATATTGCCCATAATCTAGTCCAACATGATCACACAAAGCACGTTGAGGGAGACCAATGCTTTATTGGACAAATTGGATGAAAATATTATGGAGTTATCTAAGGTTCAATAAGAGGAACAGTAAGCTGACATCCTCACCAAAGTAGTCTCAATCAAGTATTCTTAAAATTTTTAGGCAAGTTAGATATGTTTAACATCTATGCACCAACCTGAGAGGGAGTGTTGAGATATTGGGTTTTCTGATTCTTTGCTTAATTGTAGGAGCTTAATTGGTAGGCTTGATTAAATGTGATTTAGTGATTATATTATGGTGAATCCCAACAATACGAAATAGTAAACTTAACCTATCAGACAACTCAATCCAAATTCCATTCAGAATGTGCATAGTGATTAAGCGGAAGTCCAATCCAGAGACAACAGAAAAGATGTAAGAGGGGAAAATGGCCCAGTAAAATTGACGAGGAACGAGCGGTGGAGAGGATACGAGAGAAGAAAATGACAGAGAAAAACTAAGAAAACATAATATGTTCCTTAACAAAGGAAGCAAGCATGGTACGGTCCATAAGAAAAACTAAGGACTTTGAAAAAAATAGTTGAATTAAGTTGACAATAATGACTCATAAAAATCATCTCTGTCATCATTTCTCAACAAAACAATCAATAAATTTTGTGAAAGGAATTTCACGCATACATGAAATGTGTTTTTAGAGTGTTTAGAAGGGATTTATAACAACAAAAATATTTATAATTTAATATGTAATGAATGAGATATTTTTTTAAAGAAGATAGTTATAAAGTAAAATCCAAGAAAACCCAGAAGAGGATCCTTGAAAAAAAATCAGTTTTGGAGCAAGAAAAAAGTGAATGGGTAACCTCAGAACCAATGGTTAAAATCATGGAGACAAACCTCATGGTCTTTCAGAAATATTTCCAGGATGATATTTGCAGAGAAAATGGGAGAAAAATCTTAGGTCTTGCAAAGGAGAAATTATTAAAAGTGTCGGCCACAGGGTGACCTAGGCCCTACATTATGAAAATCCGGTCTGTTGATTTAAATCTAAATGTTCAAGGCCAACAAACAAGACAAAAAATAGTACAGAGAGAGAATGAGAGAGACACGTGGAAAAGAGTATAAAATTACCCCATTGCATGTCAAAAATATCACATGTAAATCAAGTGTATTGACTTCTGTCAATTTTTTTAACGGAAGTCACTGAATGAGGTATAGATAAAAAAATGAAATGTAAGGGGGCATTGCTGTAAACTTTTAAAGGTGGGGTAGCAACATGGTGTAGACGCAGAAGGTCGGGGGATCCAGGGTAATTAGCCCATATTATTATTATTATTATTATTATTATTATTATTATTATTATTATTATTGATAATAGGTTGATGAAATACAATCGTACAGACAAATATAGTTTATTATGAAATTATACATTGATTTTCTAATAAAATCTTTTACCTATCATTACAACTGAAAATACACTAAAACAAAGGACTCTTGAACAATAATTTCATAGCATAATCTCAAATATAGCAACGATTAGAGTATCAATAATTTAAAAGTTTTCAATTTACCTTTTAATATTTTGTGTTTGATCTAGATTTCTAAAATGTTCTAGATGAGTATTTTTTTATTATTTATAATGACATTTGGTTTGATAAAAAATACTAAATTTATGTATCTCTCACTGATCTAATATGATGCTGAGATAGTGAGATTATCAAATATTCTTTAACCGAACTAGAAGTCAATTGTAATAAATGAGTTTATATTTTCCATGCATAAATATTTAAATTGTGTACATATTCACTAACTTGAAATACATAATATGTACTAAGGGTACAGACTATGCACCATACACGACATATATTCTAGAATAACCTGAGAATAGTAAAAAGTTAAAATAGATTGTTTTTATAATGTTTGATATGTGGTAATAACCAAGTACTCATGTTGTCCAGTACAACTCATCTACAGGAAGAGGTAGAGGTAATTTTAACAGAGGACAGAATAATAACAGAGGAAGAGACTGGGGAAGGGGAAGAAATGGTGCCTCTAGACCTGTTTGTCAAATATGTAAGAGGGTTGGGCACTCAGCTTATCACTGCTACTACAGATTTCAACTTGTATACCAGTAACCAAATTATGTTCAACTGCCCTTACATCAGACATGAAATCAAAGTTTTAATGCTAGAACCTCAGCCTTTGCTGCTACCTGCAATACTCACAACTCTGAGGATGACTTTTAGTACACTGATAGTGGAGCTACAAACCACATTACCTTAGATTTGTCCAATCTCTCTTTGAAGTCAGAATGTAAAGGTAAGTGCAAGCTGCAAGTTGGAAATGGTGAGTCTCTTAACACAACCCACATTGGTACTTCAAAAATAAGAACCAAATTTATTTCTCTTTCCTTGAATCAAATTCCATATGCCTCATTTATCATTAAAACCCTATTAAGTGTTTCACAATTGATAAATTATAATTCAATCATTATAGAATTTGACTCTTGCTATTGTTTTATTAAGGACGAGAGTTCTGGGAGAGTACTTCTGTAGGGCTTTCTTGAAGGTGGCTTGTATCATTTCAGGCTTCCTAAGATTCCATCAAGGTCACACTTAGTAGCTATATCTGTCTACTTGGACAAAACTGGTTTGCATGACTCAAAACCATGCCCTACTCTCGTGTGCCCATCTATTAAGCTTAGCAAAACCTCGGAAGTGCCTTTGAAGATCCTACTCTGTATAGAAGAATAATAGGTGGTTTATAGTACCTAACAATCACTAGGCCAGATCTATCTTTTTCAGTGAATAAGCTTAGTCAATTATTACAGCAGCCTACAACTGAACATGCAAAGCTTTCTAATGAGTTCTAAGATATCTAAAAGGCATTCCTACTCTTGGCTTACACTTAAAACTAGTCTCTTCTTTGACCTTGACAGGTTCTGCAGATGCATATGGGATTAGTTGTTTGGATGTCAGAGGTAAACTACATGTGTTTTGGGTGAAAACTTAATAATTTGGAGCTCTAGGACAAGGTGGCCAAGTCTAGTGCTGAGTCAGAATAGAGGGCCTTATCTCAAGTAGCCAATGAAATACTCTTGTTGCAATTTTTATTTGTTGTGTTACAGTTTTCCTTATCACCTTGTCCTATACTTTGGTGTGATAATGTTAGTGCAAGGCTTCTTGCTTTAAATCTAGTGTTTCGTTCAACGATAAAGCATATAGAAGTGGATATACACTTCATAAGAGAGAAAATTATGAACAAGTAGTTAATAGTGCAGCATATTTTCAACGGATGCTCAACATGCTAATATTCTAACTAAGCCTCTTCCTCAATCTAAGTTCGAGCTACTAAGGAACAAGCTTCATGTTAGTCAAACACCCTACAACTTAAGGGGGAGTATTAGTAATATACCTAGTGCTATCACTTAGTACACTTTGATATGAGGCTTAATACACTTAGTTTATGTCTGCATTAGTTAGTAAGCTAAACATGTTACTAACCACTGACGTAACTCAGTTAGAAAGTTAGTTTCTGTTATGAACAAAAACTAATTGTATTGGCTAGTCTATATATAGTTCTCTTTGCATCTTTTGTAAGGTTAATGAAAATGTATATTCTCTTTGAGTTCTTTAAAGTGAAGAGGCTAAGTTATCTTGTTTATATAACGCTGCCTCTGTTGCAAGATGCAATAGAACCCAATAGTTACAAGCTATAAAAGACGATATAACGATCAATATTCTTTTTACCACATTGCTACCCAAACTTAAGAATAATTACGGTCCCACAGGACACAACCATAAGACTCGAGGACCCACAGGCCACAACCATTCACGAAAAGTTTAATTTTAATCGACTAAGAACAAAAAGAAATGATTTATAAATATAGTTTCTCAACATATGAGCCACCATCTATGGATAGAAAGAATTAGGGGGGGACAAAGAACAAGAAAACGCCATGAAAATAAATTAATTATGAGATTAATTTCACTGTAGGTGCATTTGTAGCAACTTTTACTTTTCTTCATGCAGTAAAATAAATGCTTAATTCCATCAGCCCCGAATGAATCGAAACTAACCCAACTATCTAGTGGAAAACACCAGTCCACGAACTGGTGGAGGTCACACACACATTATATACATATAAGGTGTTCCAGATAGCTTATGTGTGTGTGTATATGTGTGTGTATGTATATATAAGGGTGTTCCAGATAGCTTACGTGTCGATTAATCCGACAAGACTCGTGCATCATCTCCTCAAAAATTTCTGTACACAACAGGATAAATAACTGTCTTTAATACTAGGAGCATGGCCCCTAGAAATCGTTTGCACCTGAGAGGTTCACCACTTTTGTCAAGCCTATGGATTATCTCCATATACTGGTGGTATCACCACAAAGTTCCCTAACTAAGAAAATTTTCTGATATAAGTGTAAATCACCTCTTGTGAAATGGAAATAAGCCACACCCCCTTCAATTCCCAAGCCACGTAGCAAGGAGGCCATACTAGTGCATAACATTTCAACTTCTTAAGATCCTTCCTGACTTGAGCATAATTCAACAATTATATAAATGACAAAGCAAAACATGGATGCAAAATAACATTAGATGGAACAAATGATATAACTAAAAAGAAGCCTTCTAAGAAAACTGACACATGAAGGCAGTTCCTAGCTTCTTCTGTGTCTCTCTTACTTCATCCATCCGCTGCTATTGTCTGCTTTGCATGCCTAACAGTCTCATAGTTTCAGCTTTTCTTCTTTTATGTAGCCTTTGTGCCTCCCCTGTCTGTGAAGGACAAGTAAAGGGGACATGCTTAACATTAATTATCCACATATGGGAAACTTCTACAATACTTGGAAAATTCCGGCATTGATGTTGGGTCATTGTGACCCTTGTATTATTTTAAAACAATCTGGGCCACACAAGGGCCAGCTGATCACTTGTGCAAAATTTTACATTTTTTTAGAGTTCACAAATATGTATAGATGTTCATCAAATATGTATAAAGGTTCACCAAATATGTAATGGGGTTCACCAAATATGTAATGGGGTTCACCAAATATGTAATGGGATGTACCAAATATGTACAAATTAATAATTCATGGAGGGGTTCGCCAAAAATGTATTGTGGTTCACCAAATATATACATGTATTCACCAAATATGTACATGTGTTCACCAAATATGTAATGAGATTCATCAAATATATATAAAGTTAATTTTATATATATTTGATAAACTCAGTACACATTTTGTGAACACATGTACACATTTGGTGAACGCCAAGCAAGTTTGGCGAACCCTAGTACATTTTTGCTAAAGCTCTCCAAGACTTATTAATTTTTTACGTATTTGATAAACCTCACTACATATTTGGTGAAGCCAGTACTTATTTGATGAACCCCTAATGTAGTGGCGTCACCAAATATGTACAAATTAATAATTCTTGGAGGTGTTCACCAATTTTGTACTAGCGTTCATCAAATATGTACATGAATTCATCAAATACGTACTGGAGTTCACTAAATATGTACAAAGTCAAATTTGTACACATTTGATGGACCCTAGCACAATTTAGAACTTATGTACATGTTTGGTGAACCTAATACATATTTGGTGAACCACTCCAAGAATTATTAATTTTGTACGAATTTGGTAAACCCCACTACATATTTGGTGAACTCATATACATTCTTTTATGAACCCCTCCAAGCGTCATCTTAAATCCCCTTATCGCCATCCTAAAGGTGCTATTCGTCATCTACAAGGCCAAGCGTCATTCAAATGGCTCTAATCACCATAGTCCTTCCTAATAGCCATACTTGAACCGGCGATCGCCATACTTGTCCCTCATGGCCACCAAATGGCCCTAATGGCCATTCAAATAGCTCTAATCGACATCTGCACTATAAACCATAAAATTATTATTTTTTAATCACCGATAAAAATAGAAAAAACTCATTCTCTCAATGCAAACATTCATGATATTCACTTATTATGTGAAATTAGATTGGACTAAGTAAGAATTCTTGAAACAATTGAACACTTATTTATAAACTCAATAAAAGTTGTCATTGATAATGTTGTTGTGATTTTATGAAAAGTATCAAGCGGGACAAGTTTTCACCATGTATAATTATAGGTCGTGATGTTATGATTGTCGGTAAATCATATTTATCAGTTTGATGAACACATATAACCGCAACGTCGGATTATACCGTTAAATCGAACTTATCCGCTGAAAGTTTGAAATTAAATAATTAAATTTGAGATTTAACTTTTTAAATTTTTAATTTATAACCCTATAATATATATTTTCTAAATCTAACTTTATTTTGGAGTTTAGAGGCCAAACGCACTAAGAAGATGGCGTTTATGAGCCCAAACGCCATTGAGAAGATGGCATTTTGGAGCCCAAACGCCACCTCTTAGCTTTAAACGCCACACCACATGTCTAGAAGACATAGGCTAAACGCCACTGAGAGGATGACGCTTTAGGAGCCCAAACGCCACCTCTTGACTCTAAACGCCATCACTACATGGCGACTAGGGTGGCGTTTGTAGAAGAGGCAAGTGGGCCGGTCCGTTATAATCTGGGACCGGCTCGGCCCGATAATGTACTGTACCAAGCCGGTTAAGCCTCGCAGACCATTACAGGCCTTGCATTCAAGACTTAACTATTTTCATGTACTTAATCATTTTCACAAGGTAGCCCTTTTCACAGGAGTGTTTTGATACACTTAACTATTTTCAAACATTTAGTCAATTTCACACGCTTGGTCATTTTCATACATTTAGTCATTTACACACAGTTAGTCACTTTCACACACTTGCCAATTTCCATACACACACTTGCCAATTTCACACACTTAACCATTTTCATTCCGTTAGTCATTTTAGCGCGCTTAATCATTTCCATGCTTCGTCATTTTTATACATTTAACCATTTTCAATACAAACGTTATATGCTTAGTATTTTCATATAAATAGTCACTTTACACAATATATATGTTTTATATACTTAGCAAATTTTGCGTACTTAGTCATTTCCAATACAAACCTCACATGTAAATATTTATGAAATAAAAAAACTTGTCAGCAAAAGTAATTCGAATTCTTTTTTAAAAAAAACATCTCATTATTAGTATCACTACATATTAAATTAAACATATTTTTGTTGTTATAAATCCCTTCTAAACACTCTAAAAACACATTTCATGTATACAAGAAATTCCTTTCACAATATTTATAGACCGTTTTGTTGAGAAATGATGACAGAGATGATTTTTATGAGTAATTATCATCAACTTAATTCAACTATTTTTTTCAAAGTCCTTAGTTTTTCTTCTGGACCTTACCATGCTTGCTTCCCTTCTTGCTAAGGCACATATTATGTTTTCTTAGTTTTTCTCCGTCATTATCTTATCCAGTATCCTCTCCATCGTTCGTTCTGTCGTCAATTTTGCCGGGCCGTTTTCCCCTCTTGCCTCTTTTCTATTGTCTCTAGATTGGACTTCTGCTAAATCACTACGCACATTCTAACTGGCATTTGGATTGATTTGTCTTATAGGTTGAGTTTCATGTTCCGTATAGTAGGGATTCACCATAATCCAATTACTAAATCACATTTAATCAAGCCTACCAATTAAGCCCCTACAATTAAGCAAAGAACCCGACAATCCAATATCTTAACACTCCCCCTCAGGCTGGTGCATAGATGTCAAACATGTCCAACTTTACCTAAACTTTTTGAGAATACTTGATTGAGACCACTTTGGTGAGGATATGTGAGCTAATTGTTCCTCTGATTGAATCTTAGATAACTCCATAATATTTTCAACCAATTTGTCCCATAAAGCATTGGTCTCCTTCAACGTGCTTTGTGTGATCATGTTGGACTAGATTATGGGTAATATCACATGTTGCTTCATTGTCATGATCATATTGAATTACTTGCTTAGATAGATGACCCAAGTGTTGTTGCTAAAAAAATCTCATTCATAATGCTTCACGAAGTCTAAGTGCCTTACCTCTAAATTCTACTTATGTTCTTGGGTGAGAAAAAACATTTTCTTTTTGCTTGTACACATAATAAGATTGCCATATACAAAGGTGAAGTATCTGAAGTAGATCATATGTCATCTACTGCACCGGCCCATTCCGCATTAGTATATGTATCAATGCTTTGGTAATCTGCATTTTCAGTAAATAAATTCCCATTCCAGCAGCGAAATTTAGATACCTAGAAATGTGTATCATTGCCCTCATATGTTGTTCTCCAGGATTTCACATAAATTGATGCACAATACTCAATGCATAAGGAAATGTCTGGTCTTGTGTGCTCTAAGTACTTTAATCTCCCACAAGTTATTGGTATCTTCCATTATCAGCTAGAACCTGATATGATTTAGCACATAACTTCAATCCTTCTTCTAATCTGATTTAGCACATAACTTCAATCCTTCTTCTACTAACGTATCAATTGATAATTCAATTACAATATGATAACAATGAAGGATAGCGCAAAAAAATGAGACATGTAAGTATTTTATTTCAATAGTTCATAAATCAAACATTCTTTGAAATTTTTTGTATATGTAGCTATAGCTATCTCTGTAATAATCATGAAAGTAAATAAAGTATTCTTTCTTTTAGAATCTTTTGAAATGCATCATAATTTTTATTAACTAAAATTTGAAGTGATTGGTAAAATGTACTAGATTATAGATAGAGAGCAAAACACTAAATTTATATATATCACTGATTTAACATGACGTTGAGATAGTGAGATTATGAAATTATTCTTTTACCCAACTAGAAGTCAAGAGTAATACATGACTTTATATTTTTCATGCATATATATTTAAATTGTGACAGATACATTAACTTTAAATACATATGTACTTATGATTGTACAGACTCTGCATCATACAAGACATATAGTCTAGAATAACCCAAGAATATAAAAAGTTAAAATAGATTGTTTCTATAATGTTTGATATGCGGTAATAACTACGTGACACATGTAATTCACTTTATATTTCCCATCTTTCCAACAGCCACCCACGACCCAACGTCTTCCCCAAGCTTCTCTACTCCCCAAGTCTTCGAATAGGGTATCCTCTCTGATTCATTTTCTTCACTGATGTTAAATGCAAGACCGATCATGTCAGTGTCCCGTTATTCAGAACAAATTAAAACATTAGATTCTCTCAAGAAATGTTCAAGGTTTGTAATAAAAATTTTGGGAGTAAATTTGATATTGATAACAAGAAATTTTGACACTATATATTGTTGTGAAAATAAACATATTTGAGTTTTCTATCAACAAAACAAAGTCTTGAGCGAGAGAATGTTTTTTTTAAGCTAGTGTTGAGTCTGTTATTTAAATAAAATCCTCCCAAAATTTTAGAACATAATCTCAATGTTTGATGCCAAAACAAAATAGTGTATATTATGCCCGCTGCAATATGAAATTTATGGATCCAATCTAACATGACACTAATTAAGTGGAATAAGATAGTATATTTTAAGAAAAAGTTACACTTTCATACCTTGAATTATCACCACTAACATTTTAAACATTAAATTATAAAACGTTACATTTTAAACTTTAAATTAATTAAATTAACAATAAAAACTCTAATCTTAACTCTATCTAATTTGTCGTTAAAATTAATCAAAATGACATCATTATAGATCACTTAAAACGACGTCGTTTTAATAACTGGATCATCTATACGGACAACCAAATACCACTCTACCATAAACCCAATACCCAACCATCCCTAACTTGACCGAACAAACACGAAAGAAGCTATGTTTTCTATTTGATTTCTTGAGGTAAGTTTCAATGTTTCTATGAGATTTCTCTTCAATTTTGGTGATTTTTTTCTGTCATTCGAGGGGACAACACAGAAGGGCTTTGGGTTTTTCTTAGATTTTTCTTTCTTTGCGATTATTCAATTTCTGCTATTTCTCTTGAAAATCGGAGGGTTTTGGGTTACTGGATCTATCTATTCTCTTGATTTTATTCTTAGATGAAGGCATGCCCCTACCATTTGAAGATCTTCAAGGTAAGGGGTGTTAGATTTCACATCTGCCTCAGATTTATTTCCCCATGAACACCACCTACCACTACCAGAAAAGTGGATTACCCACAAAGACAAGTGCTATGTGGGTAGTGAAGAACCCACCCCTGAAAATCTATCGGCTTTAGAAAAATGTGGACTTGGAATGGATGATTGGGATTCTGTGTTGTCCATTGCAGAGAAGAGAAAGCAGGTTAACATCCTCGTGTGTGGTTCGTTCAAAGGGTGCTGTTTGGGTATTGAGTTTATGGAGGAGTGGTGTTTGGTTTTTAAAGTTTGAGGTAACTTCGTCCAGAAGTGATGACAAATATAAATCCCCCCCCCCAAAAAAAAACACTAAAAATTGATCATTCGTCTCGTTCATCAGATCATGCGTCTCGTTCATCGGAATCAAATGATGTATTTTACGACAAAAATAAAAAGATAATTTAACTAACTTAGATATTTATTTTCAAACAGACGGAATTTTCATATATATAAACAGAAAATACGGATAGAAATTTAACATACTAATTTTCCCAGGCCACAGTTCTAAATAAAAACACAAGTTAAGATGTTTTCCATCTGTGTACGTAAAGCTTTATTTGCGCAAGTTGCGGAAATATCCAGCAGGGTTACTCTCAAAGCCAACCCTGTCAATTCTTTTGGTTCCTCCAGTTCCAGGAGCTACCATTGTTTTCCTTTCAGTTTCAGGTTCTGAGTCTGAGAAAAGACCGGCAACACCAACAGCAACAACACCAACAACAACAACAGCACCAACAACAGCTAGTCCTGCAGAAAGTGCTACATTTTTCCAACTAGATTTCCTTTCGGATGAGAATTGATCTAACTCGTTCGCACCATTTGAAGAACTACCCATATTATTATCCATGCCCAGGTACTCTGTTGTTTGTGGATGGAGGAGGAGGGAGGTTTTAGTTTTATAAAGAGTCAGGTAGCTTTTGCCATGGACGGACTGATGGTAGGTCCACAACTTTAATGCATTTACTATACTTCTCTTTCCTAGAATAAATAAACTTAAAAGTAGTTTTAACTTTCTCTAAAGTTAGCTGGATAGGAATCTTTCTTAATAATTGTACGGATGAGAGCTTAACCAAGACTATTGACTAAATAACTTGCTAATTAAGAAATCATAGTCTCGTAATCATGTTCAGTCTCACTGGTACCAATCGTGTCTCAATCTTGAATTTCAAGAGTTTTATCTCATCCCAAACCCGCCCAGACTGAGATTAGGATTTATTTATTTTATATGGTTCACGATTTTTCATCCTGCCCAACTCTGGCAAGGTTATCCCTGTCTTCGTCCCGTTTCATAGGACAGGACCAGAACATGCAAAACAATTTCGAGTAAAACCACTCTGGCATTTTGTACTTAAACAAAACAACTCCCGCACCTTTAAAATCATACACCATTGTCCTCTCGTGTTTGTTTTGCTCTCTATCTATCTTTTTGCTTTCCATAAAGAAAGTCATTTTGGCCTCCTCTTCTAGTTCTAGCCCTCTCTCTCATCTGGTCCACCGCATCCATAATCTTAGTTGTCTCATGGTTAATGGCCTTAGTCTCTTATAACTCAATCTTCCTCCCCACAATTTTCTTTATCTACTCTTTAGCCTTTGGAGTCCTACAAAATTAATTGGGTTGGAGATGTTTGAGACGCATCGGGCCCAAAGAGGCTTATTTCTCTGATTGGAATTCGAGTTGTAGGAAATGGTTGGATTTGGTTACTAACCATTGATGTAACTTAGTTAGAAAGTTAGATTCTATTATTAACAGTTAATAACTGTATTAGCTTGTCTATACATAGTTCTATTTGTATCTTTTGTAAGGTCAATGAAAATGCAGATTCTCTCTAAGTTCTTTATGGTATATGGGCCTAAGCTCTCGATAGCCTTTTCCTCCTAGCTTTCGATAGCTTCTTTCTCCATCGTTCTCATTTCCTCTTCCCGTTCGTCTCTACTTCCATTTTCATTCTTGTTCTTCTTTCTCGCTTTTCAAAAATTAAAAAGCTAATATTGTCATGGCTTCATCGGCAACAAATTCCGCGGAAGATAATGCCAATCAAGAAAATCCAAATATCACTCTTGTTAATGCTACTAAAAATGTAGCACCTGCAACTTCTGGGAATCCTGATACTTCAAATGCTTATGTATTGTCGGCTGTAGAAGCTTAGTTCATCTTACAAAGTAACTCATTCCAGTAACTATTAGACTAGATCAAAGCAATTTCATTTTTGGAGGTCTCAAGTCCTCTCTACTGTTAATTCTTATGGATTTAAAGAATATCTGCTTGGTAGCATTCCTTGTCCAGAGAAGTTCATTAAAACTTGTTGTCAACAATTTTAACTCTGTTGCACTTAACAATTATGTTGATCAAGATGCTCCACTCATGAATCCTCAGTTCCTAACTAAAAAAGGTATCATCAGTTCCTAATGAGTTGATTACTCTCGTCTATATCTAAATCTATGTTTGGGCATATAGTAAGGTGTTCTAGCTCTCATGAAGTATGGGAAGTACTTCAAGCCATTTTTGCCACTCAATCAAAATAAAGAATTCTCGAGTTGAGATTTCAGTTACAAATAGTAAAAAAGCGGCTCAATGAATATAAATGATTATATTCTAAAGATGAGGAATATAGCTGATATTATGCTAGCTTTGGGACAGTGTATTACATATGAGGATTTGCTTCTTTATATCCTGGGAGGCTTAGGGTCCGAGTATGACTAGGTTGCAGTCAACTTAACTTCAAGGTACGAAACTGTTAGGTGGCAAGATTTATCCTACAAAGTCATGAGATGAGGTTAGAACAATTATAATCTGACTTGACTGATCTAGTTAATCCAAATGCTCATGTTGTCTAGTATAACTCATCTAGAGGAAGATGTAGAGGTAATTTTAACAGATGACAGAAGAATAATGGAGGAATAGGTATGGGAAGACGAAGAAATGGTGCCTCTAGTCTTGTTTGTCAAATATGTAATAGGGTCGAACACTCAGCTTATCACAGCTACTATGGATTTGAACCTGATTTCCAGTAACCAGATTACATTCAACTGCCCTTACATCAAACAGGAAATCAAAGTTTTTATGCTAGAGCCTCAGCCTTTGCTGGTACTTTCAATGTTACAACTCTGAGGATGACTCTTGGTACATTGATAGTGGATCTACAAACCACATTCGCTTAGATCTGTCCAACCTCTATTTTATTTGATCCATGTTGATGTTCGGAGACCCTCCTCAACTCTTTCAGTTTCAGGTTACCAGTATTATCTTAGCATAATGGATGATTACTCAAGATACACATGGATTTTTCCATTGAAACTTAAATCTGATATAAAAACTCTTTTCCTTCAATTCTTATCCTTTGTTTAAAGATAATTTGAAACCTAAGTAAAATGTGTACAAAATGATTTTGGTGGAGAGTTCAGAAGTTTACTGTCCTTTTTAAAAGAGAGTGGTATAGCCTTTAGACATCGTTGCCCCCATACTCACCAACAACATGGGAGAATATAGAGGAAGCGTAGGCATATTGTAGAATTAGGTTTAACCGTACTCTCTCAAGCTAAAATACTTTTAAAATACTGGTGGGACTCTTTTCATACAGTTGTGTTTCTTATAAACAGGCAGCCTACACCTCTCCAAAATCACCAAATTCCCTATGAGAGATTGTATTGTCAAAAACCAGATTTACTGTTTTTAAGAGTTTTTTGGTTGCTCTTGCTTTCGATATATTAGACCCTACAATACAAATAAGTTTGAATTTCATACTAAAAATGTCTTTTTCTTGGCTATAGTAATCATCGTAAAGGTTTTAGATGTCTTGAACCCAAAACTTGAAGAATTTCATGCAGATGTAGATTGAGCTAGTTGTTCAGATGACAGAAGGCAGTTCACTGATGTTAATTTTAAGACCGATCATGTCAGTGTCCCGTTATTCATAACAAATTGAAACATTAGATTCTCTCAAAAAATGTTCCAGGTTTGTAATAAAAAAGTTGGGAGTAATTACTTATCTCATGGATGAATATGTTAAATTCAAATTTCTTTATTCTCCTCACAATGAGATTTTGAAAAATTTTAAACCGAATTCTGTTTTCAAATCCATAAATTCAATCTCTTGTAAAGAGAATCAATTTGGGTTTTTACTAGAAGGAATAAAAATGGGAAAAATTGAATCACAGCTTCATAAACCTGATCTTCAAGATCAGATCTTTAAACAAAGAGTTCATCATCTAATGATTAATTATAAGCCTCTTAACAATATTATGGGATGGATAAAATATTCAATACCAAACAAGGGAGACTTAATGAACAGACTTAAAATACTGATGTATCCACTAAGTTTAACATAAAAACCGGATGTTTACAAATCAAGACAAATAATATTGAGAAATACAAGATTATATTTTATCATTATAATTAGAAAATAATGCCATTTGATCTTAGATTTACTCCAAGTAAATTTCAGAATATAATGATTAAACTCTTTATTCAATTTACTGATTTCTCGTTTGTCTGTAATTATGAATATGTTAAACAATACTAGATCTATTTCAAATTATTTGCCAGGATAATAAAACAAAATAGTTTAGTTGTCTTTGCAAATAGAACCAAACTATTTCAGAATAGATTTCCAGGACTTGAAATTTATTATTTCATTAGTGAAATCATACAATTTGCCTTGATTCAAAAATCTCTTTTAAAAATTAACTCCAAATCTGCAAAATATATTTTGAATGGAAAAATGTTACTTTCAGACAAATTCTTACCAGGTAGCAGCCTATTCTTTGTACTTTTATTGTCCAATTTATTGATTGACCTACTTTCTTATAAATTTATGCAAGGAATCATTCCAAGATTCTACAATGGAGGAATTTGAGAATTCTGGCCAGCTAGAATACGAAAAGGCAGAACCCAAAATACTCAATCAAAATTCTTTTAAAATCAAGAAGCTCAATGACAGAGCCATCACTTTTTGTTCAGAATCCCCATTTATTAGTTATGGTCATAATGGATTTGAATATCCAAGAAATGACTAGATTAATGAATTGGATGAACTTTTAGAAGATGTTGGATTGAATGATGATTTCAATGCAACATTAATTCAGTGATATAAAAAAAGGTGGAAAAATAGGTTTTCACAAAGATAATGAAATATGTTATGATAACAGTAAAATTTTATCGTGAACCGTTTGGGACAAGCAATATTTAAAATTGAATTTCTAAATAAAACAATAGAAGAATTTCTTATTCCAGAAGGAACTTTTTTCATAATGCCTGCGGATTTCAAAAAAGTCATAAGCATGTAGTATAATCTTTAAATAAAAGAATTAGTATTACTATCAGAAATCATATAAGAAGGATGAATGGTTCAATAATAGAAAAGTCTCTGACTCAACAATTGGCCCTTAAGGCCCAAATCAAATAGGAGTCTTCTACTCCTAACCAAGCCAATCAACAATACTTGGGTCCACTCAATCACCAATCAACCATGGTCAACCAATTTGACCCATACCCAATATCCTTTGATGCCCAATCAATTTCAAAATACAAGAAATCATCATTTGATTTTCAAAAAATAGCCAGTGAAAATATATTCCATATTGAGCCTTCATTTGCTCATTTGAAGGATCCTACTCAAATTGTCGAAGCCCATTTCATTCTTAAATTTCACTATGTCTCAGGACATAATAACAAAAACCTTAGTTTCTACAGATACATTCTCATATAAACAAAATCCATAAAAATTAGCCCAATCAAAAATTATGAGGAAAGAATCATTTACTATTCTTTCTCTATCTTCAGAATCATAACTATGGAGGATTGGAGAATCCATCCTACAAGTTCCAAACAGTTTTAAATGAAAAAATATAATTATTCTGACTATATTGATGCATGGCACAAGATTTTCTTACATCAAAATAGTGATTTCTGTCAAAAAGAGGCTTACAGTCAATTCTCATTTAATCGTAAAAGTCATATATGTAATTTAAAGATCTTAGAAATCTTTGCAATTGTGTTTTATCTAGGATTTCATTAGGGAATTTGTCAGAAAATTGTATTACTCTATCAGTTGTCTTGATTATAGAATGGTGTATTTCAAATTGAAATAATCTAACCTTAGATTGAAATAATCTAATTTTGCTTGCAGAGATAGCTAAGCCATTTTATTTTATTATTCTAACCAATGATTCAAGATGTTTCCAACGTTGTTCTATTTTTTAGAGAAGATAAGTACATCATCAATGTAAACAATTAAGAAATCAGTAAATTGATTAAAGATTTCATTTATTATATTTTGAAATTCACTAGGAGAATTTTTCAGACCAGAAGGCATAACATTCCATTCATAATGACCAAATGGAGTTATGAATGTAGTTTTATACTTATCATTTTCGTTTATCTGGATTTGCCAAAATACAGATTTCATATAAAATTTAGAGAATACCATTGCATCTCCAAGTCTATTTATCATATCCCTTTCATTTGGTATTGGATATCTTATACATTCCAAAACATTATTAAGGGGCTTATAATTGATTACTAAACGAGGAACTCCTCGTTCAATTTCACTGGCCTTCTAGATATAAAAAGTCGAGCAGGACCAAGGGGACTTACTCCTTCTAATGATATTTTTATCGAGAAGTTCTACAATTTCCTTTTTACAGAACTCAAGAATCTCAGAATTCATTTGAATTAGCATTACCTTTGTTGGGATATTCTTTTCATCGAATCCCTTAATATAAGGCAGGTTGACAGTATGTTGCTTTCTGAGCCAGAAAGCATTGAGAATATCATAACATAATTATTTACAGATTTGTTGTTCAAATATTTTAATTTTGTTTTGAAAAGCAAGATTTTAAAGTTGTTCTTTAATTCTATTGACTTTTAATTCATCCTGTAAAAAACATAATTATTTTTCTTTACAAAAAATGAGATTTATTTAATTAGAAATAGATTTTTCTATTAGAGTTTTTAATTTTTAATTATGAGGAAAACAAATAAATTTAAACTTTATAGGTTTATTCATGACATAGGTAATTATTCCATCATACTGTGTTGAAAATTGATATAACAGAGCAATGAATGATAAACATAAAATAATTTTGTCAGTCATATTTTTTTCTAAGACAAATGACATTTTGAAACATACATTATCTTAGCAAATATGTACTGTAGGTATTTCATAATTGGTATGCATACGTGTACCATTGGCAGAGGACAAAGATTCTTTTATCTTCTTGAAGTACTTGGTTGGAACTAGGCCTTCCTGCATTCCATTCAAATCTGCTCCTGAATCCACAAGAGTCAATGTTGTGAAATCAAAATCTTAGATAATTAATCTAACCATTATGTGCCATTTTTTATTTCGATGTGAATAAGTATTTGGATGAAGTTTTCATCATCTTGCCAGTTAATAATAGGTTCTTCAACCTCATTATCAGAAACTAGTAATTTACTTGGTTCACAAAATTCTTGTTTATTAATTAGATTTTCTATTTTTAAAAGGTTTAATTCTTCCTTTATTTCTCTGTTAGAATTTCTTAATTTTTTTATTTCTATGTTAATATTTTTAATTTCTTTTTGAAGTTCCTGTAAGGTAACTTCCTTTTCTATCCCTTTTACCCTAATGAATTTTTCAAGGGTTTGTGAAAGACTTGCAGAATTATTATTATTATTAGACTTAATATTTTTTTTCTTCAGAATTACCCTTTTAAGTCCTTCAAGGTATTCTTGTTTTAGTTCTGGATTTTTAATTTTACAAATTAAATCTAACAAGAGGGTTTCTTGTTCTTCATTTTTATTTAAGACATTATATTTTTGACAGCAACTATCCCTAGACCCTATATTAATGCTAGAAGAATCACTGTCAGAACTTAAGAATTCAGTTTCAGAGGATTCGGGGGTTTCATATTCTCCTAAATCTCCAATATTACTTTCATAATAATATATTGTTTCTAAGATTCTAAACAATTCCTATTTATCTTCTTCAGAATTTTTAATTGATTAATTTTATTCTTAACTTGACAATTATTTGAAAGGCGACCTTTCTGACCACATTTAAAACATGTTATATTACTTTTATCAAAAAATTCATTAAACCTTCAATTTTTATTCTTAGAGAAATATTTATCAAAATTTTATTTTTAGAAAAGTTTCGGTCAAAACTTTTTTTAATGTTTGTGGTAATTTCTCCTATAGGGCTTATGAGACCTTCTAGGGCTTAGGTGGAAATTTTTCCTATTTTTCTGAGAATGGGCAATAGAGGGTAAAACGTATTGCTCAAAAAATTTTCCTAACTCATATTTAGCAGTTTTGCTTTCTTTTTTAATTTGTTTGTTGATTTTCATATCAACACACATTTTTAATCTTTCTTTTTGTATTATAGTTCCATAGGTTAGACTATCATAGTCTATATTTCTTAGGTCATTACTAAGGACTGTCGTTATTTTATGCCCAAAGAGATTGGGTAATCCATTAATAAATTTTTCTTTCCAAAAAGGTTGATTACTATCGTCCTTTGACATAACTCTGGATAAGAATATATTCTTATACAAATTAAAATCACTTAAGGTGGGATACCTAAGATTTGTTAATTGATCATGAATACGCGAAGTGATATTACTTGGCGTTTCAATGAAGTGTTCAATTATTGTATAAAGGAGTGTATTAATTCCATAAGGTATTGTTCACTGATTTTCTCCAATAATTGGGTTTCCTTCAGCATCAATCTTTACTGCTAAAAGAATGGCAATTTTGGATTCTTCAGTGAGATGTTTTCCCCCAGGAATGGAGTATTCCCGTGAATCCTGTGACTAGAAGATTTATTACTTCTTCATGAAGTGAATTGTCAGAGGTAATGTAGCTGTTAGCTACCATTGCCATGTGTTGTAATTTATTGAGAACTTTTTGTTCAGAAAGTCCATCAATGTTCCGTCCATATAATTTTTCTGCAAAAATAGAAAATTGAATAACAAGAGAAGATTCAGTAATTTGAATATCAGGAGGCATGAGTTTCTTATGTCATTTCCTTTCTAACTTATTAATTTCTAAAATTAAATGTTTTTTTTCAATATGGTTAATATTTGGAAATTCACTTATTGTAGATGATTCATAGGTTGATTCTGACATATGGCTATCTTTAATTTACTGTTAATTTCGTGCCTTTTGGTATCAGAGCTAAACTTGGTGGAGATAATACTGTTCATTTACTATTTCTACTTCAAATATCTGCATAATTAAACTGTTTTCCGCCTATTATGGCTAGTTATTTATATTATTATTTTCTTATTTTCTTACATGAATAATTGCTTATATCTAATCTCACTCTCCGCTCAAGTGGCTGGTTATTCTTATAATTTATTATTTCTCTGTATTATTTGTTTACTTAATCTGTGACTCTATTTATTAGAGGCTGACGTACCAGCTTCTATTTGGTTAGCTTCAGGGACCTAGGTAAGAACTCTTAGATACGTAAATCCCGAGGGTATGGTGGTTGTAGATCCGAAAGGGAGAATAGTGAAACCTAATAGGAGGTTGTAGAACTCACCACAAGGTTAGTAATAAAAATACAATATGAAATTCTTAATAATAAGAATAATTTAGTTATTTTGAGCAATGATTAGACTAGTTGGAATGTAATGCCTTTTAGTCTGAAAAATGTTCCCTGTGAATTTCAAAATATAATGAATACAATCTTCAATCAATTTATTAATTTCTTAATTGTTTACATTGATGATGTACTTATTTTCTCTAAAACAATAGAAGAACATTTGAAACATCTTGAACCATTTTCTAGAATAATAAAACAAAATGGCTTAGTTATCTCTGCAAGTAAAATTAGATTATTTCAATTTAAGGTTAGATTCTTAGGATTTGAAATATACCATTCTATAATCAAGCCAATTGATAGAGTAATATAATTTGTTGACAAATTCCCCAATTAAATACTAGAGAAAACACAATTGCAAAGATTTATAGGATCTTTAAATTACATATCTGACTTTTACGATTAAATAAGAATTGACTGTAAGCTTCTCTTTGACAGTCTTAAAAAGAATCCCCCTCCATTGAAAGCTGTCCATACTGATTTAATCAAAAGGATTATGGCTCATGTTAAGACACTTCCTTATCTTGGAATTCCTACCAATAATTCTTTCAGAATTAATCAAACAATGCCTTTGAAATTGGATATAGAGGTAACCTATTACAAAAAGTTTCCCCAGATGCTCCGGAACAGATTGTTAGATTTACATCGAGAACTTAGACACAATCCCAAATCAATTACAATACAATAAAAAGAAATATTATATGTTGTATTATACATACGAAAATTCCAAGATGACTTGTTAAATCAGAAATTTCTATTAAAAATCGATTGTAAATCTGCTAAGCATGTCCTGGAAAAGGATGTTAAAAATATAGCCTCTAAACAGATTTTTGCCAGATGGCGGTCTATACTCAATACTTTTTTTTCAATATTAAATTTATTGAAGGTATTAATAATTCAGTTCCTGAATTTTTGCAAGGACAGCAACACAATGAGGTCTAGGCCTCAGGCCTCAAAGTAGGGAACTAAAGGAGAATATTTAGTCCCGCAATTGGCCCTCAAGGCCTAGATTAAAGAGGAGTCATTTACTCCTAATCAAATGACAGTACTTGGGTCCATCAGACCCAACTATCAATCGGTCCTGGTCATCTAATTTGACCCATTCACAATTTCTCAACCCTTTGATGCCTAATTAGTAAATTAGCCAATTACAAAATACAGAAAATTATCTGCTTATCTTCACAAAAAAGCAAGTAAGAATCTTTTTCATATTGAGCTCCCATTCACACATCTGAAAAATCCTGCTGAAATAGCAAAAGCTCATTTTCTTCTTGATTTTCATTTTGTCCCTGGTCACAGAGACAAAAATCCCAGTTTCTATAGAGACATTATTTTAGAAACTAAATCTGTAAATATCAGCTCAATCAAGAGTGAAGAAGAAAAGATCATCTATCACTCATTTTAGATTCTCAAAATTCTAACATTGGAGGAATGGAAGGCCCATCCTTCATGCCTAAAAAAATCTTTTGAATAAAAAATAATAGAATTATTTCGACTACATTGATGCCTGGCATACAATTTTCCTGCATCAAGACAGTAATTTTTCCCACTCAGGGTTCTTAAATTTTGACAAGAATTTTAAAACTAATTTTCCAAAATGGTTCTTAAGGTGGTGGTCCGTTCACGGTCTCCTCTTAGAAGTTTTCCCAATCGATCTACAACAAAGTTTTGATTTATTTTTAAAATACTATAAGTCCTCACCAATTTAGGCTTCTTTTCCCCCACTACTTTGCTTTATAAATAAATTTAAATTATCATGGATTCTCAAGTGGAAATACTCAATAGAAAATGAAGTTCTCACCATACAGTATTATGTGAAATGGTAGGACAAGTTCAATACCCAAAAAATAAATACATCCATCAATCAAGAGTTTGCAAAAATCCTCCCTCGCCTGAAGCTGGTCAATCCATTTACCCAGGCTTCATTGAGAATAAATGAACCTACTAGCCCATAACCATAATCAAAATCATCCAATTCATCCAAAGAAATCCAGACCTAAATCAAAACCCGAATCATAACCCTTCTCAAAGGGAAAAACCAAGGTCACAAAGCCAAAATTTAAATAAATCAAAACAGTAATTGGTCCAAAAATTACTTCTCCTTCTAGAAAACAATGACAATTCTGACTCTCATTCTTCAGTTGAGTCAAATCACCCAATAAAACCATAATTCCAAAAAGGACAAACATCCAAGACTCTCTCTCAACAATTGACAGACAGTCAAAATTTGAAAGGCCACATGCCACGTCTTACCTCAATGGCCCATGACGCATTTCAGGGTTCACAAGATCCATTCGACAGTACCAATTTAAGCAGTGGTGAATAAAATCAAAAGTTGAATATTTCTCCTTTGGCAAAATGCCAATAACAGCAAGCAATATCAAGTAATGAACTAATCAAAGACACACCACAGAAATCTGAGATATGCAATTACGAAAGAAAACAGTGGCTCCATCAAAATAATAACAGTCTCAATCACTTTCAACAAATCATGACTGACACGAAGATCAAGATTTCAATTATCAAGATCCTTTGTAATTTGCTGTTTTGTAATCATTGTACTAGTTGTCGAATAATTAGGCAACTATTTATGCTTTTAGCTATTCTTAGTCAAAAGTGGACAGAAGCAGAAAAATAAAATGTTTTTACTTTTGTAGAATAGAATAGTTCAGGAAAGTAATGGGTTCCCGATGAACTCCGCTTTCCTTAGATATAAATAGGCAGTCTCTCCTATTTGTGAGAAGAACTCATTTTACAACTCTTACTATTTAAGAGCTAAAACCTGTGCCAGAAAGCATTGGGAATATAAAAAAAATTCTTTAAAGATTTTTTGTTTAAATATTTTAATTTTGTTTTGAAAAGCAGGATTTTGAAGTTGTTCTTCAATTCTATTGAAGTTTAATTCATCCTGTAAAAAACCCAATTATTTTTCTTTACAAGCAATGAGATTTATAGAATTAGAAATATATTTTTCTTTTAGAGTTTTTAATTTTTCATTATGAGGAAAAAAATAAATTTAAACTTTATAGGTTTATTCATGATATTGGTAATTATTCTATCATACTCTGTTGAAAATGGATATAACAGAGCAATGAAGGGTAAACCTAAAATAATTTTTTCAGTCATATTTTTTACTTAGACAAATGTTGTTTTGAAACATACATTGTCATGGCAAATGTGTACTATGTGTATTTCATAATTGATATGCATACGCGTACCATTGGCAGATGACAAAGATTTTTTTTATCTTATTGAAGTACTTGGTTGGAATTAGTCCTTCCTGCATACAATTCAAATCTGCTCCAGAATCCACAAGAGCCATTTTTATGAAATCAAAATCTTGGATAATTATTCTGACCATTATGTGTCATTTTTTGATTTTGATATGATTAAGTATTTGGATGAAATTTTTATCGTCTTGATAATTAACACTAGGTTCTTCAACCTCATTATCAAAAACTAGTAATTTAGTTGGTTCACTAAATTCTTGTTTATTAATTAAATTTTTTATTCTTAAAAGGTTTAACTTGACTCCGCAGGTGATTCAGAGTCTGATTCACTATTGCTTCTAAAAGGAGATGTAGAATTAATTCTTCCTCTAATTTGAGGTTAGGCTGGTGGGGATAATACTGTTCATTTACTGTTTCTACTTCAAATATCTGCACAATTAAACTGTTTGCCACCTATTATGGCTGTTTATTGGTATTATTTTTTCTTATTTGCTTACATGAATAATTGCTTTTGCATAATCTTACTTTCCGCCCAAGTGGCTATTTTTTCTTATAATTGATTATTTTTCTGTATTATTTGTTTGCCTAATCTGTGAATCTTTTTATCAGAGGCTGACATACTAAATTCTATTTGGTTAGCTTCATAGAGCTAGGTAAGACCTCTTAGATACGTAAATCTCGAGGGTAGGGTGGTTGTAGAGGCGAAATGGAGAAGAGTGAAGCCTAATAGGAGGTTGTAGAAGTCACCATAATGTTAGTAACAAAGTAAAATATGAAATTCTCAATAATAAGAATAATTTAGTTATTTTGAGCAATGAGTAGACTAGTTAGAAGTAATTCTTATTGTAGCATAAAATCTACAATAAATGCAATACCTGACACAATAAGTGAAGAACACTTTAATTACTATGCAGATGATCAAGTAGATAATAATTTTGAATATCTTCCAGATGAACAACTAGATCATAGTGAAGAACACTTACCCCCTCTAAATTTACTGTTGATTCCACGCCTTTTAGTATCAGAGCCAAACCTGGTGGGGATAATACGATCTTGATAATTGAAATCTTCATCTTCGTGTCTGTCAAGATTTGTTTAAAATGATTGAGACTGTTGTAAATTTAATGGAGCCATTGTTTTATCATTAGTCAAAAGTAGGCAAAAGTAGACATGTAAAATGTTTTTTACTTTTGTAGAATAGAATAGTTCAGGTAAGTGATGGGTTCCCGGTGAACTCCACTTTCCTTGGCTATAAATAGGTAGCCTTCTCCCATTTTTGGTCCAGAACTCATTTTATAACTCTTACTTTTTGAGAGCTAAATCCTATTATGTGAAACAAAGTCTGATCCTCTTATTTAAATCTTTTCTTTCTTCTTCAACATAAATTAGTGAGCGGGAGCATTAATTTATTGTTGCCGATAAACGCTGTTTGTGTACATTTTTTAATCTTACACCTTAATACAGTTTTCAGTTTAACTATTTGTTAATATAATTTTTACTGTTTATCTTCTTGCATCTCACTACCCCCTATTTAATTTACTATTAACTCAACGCCTTTTGGTATCAAAGCCAAATCTAGTGGGGATAATACTGTTCATTTACTATTTCTACTTCAATTTTTGCTTAATTAAATTGTTCACCACACATTATGGCTGGTTATTGATATTATTATTTGCTTATTTGCTTACATGAATAATTTCTTATATCTAATCTCACTCTCCGTCCAAGTGACTGGTTATTCTTATAATTAATTATTTCTTTGTATTATTTGTTTGCTTAATCTGTGAATCTGTTTATCAGAGGCTGACATACCAGCTTCTATTTGGTTAGCTTCAGGGACCTAGGTAAGACCTCTTAGATACGTATATCCCGAGGGTAGGGTGGTTGTATATATGAAAATGAGAAGAGTAAAGCCTAACAGGAGGTTGTAGAAGTCACCACAAGGTTAGTAACAAAAATACAGTATGAAATTCTCAATAATAAGAATAATTTAGTTATTTTGAGCAATGAGTAGACTATTTAGAAGTAATTCTTCTTGTAGCATTAAGTCTACAATAAACTAAATACCTGACACAATAAGTGAAGAACATTTTAATTCCTATGCAGATGATCAAGTAGATAATAATTTTGAATATCTTCTAGATGATCAAGTAGATGTTAGTGTCGAACACTTTCAATACTTTTCAGATGATCAAATAGATCATAATGTATGGAATATACCTAAAATCTCCAATAAAGAAATATACAAATCAAAATGGTCTGATGCTCCTATCAAGCCTCAGCTTCATGAAAAAATAATTGGAAAAATACATGTTCCTAGGAAAGGGCCTGAAAAAAATACTTTCTTCTAATGAAACTAAAAAACTTATTGAGAATATTGATTATCAGTCTTCCAGTTCTAAGATTAGTAAGTCTAGAAGTTCCTTTTCTGGATCATCCATTAGTAATGATGAAGATTTTAGGATTCAAAAATTAGAACAAGAATTATGAAATTCTAAAATTTGAATCCAGATACCCTGAACCAAGAATATAAATCAGATTGGGAAGGTCTAACCCAACACAATGATGACCTAGCCAATCTAGATAGACATAATAGGTTCATAAATTCATATAATATGGATAAAAAAAATCATACTTGTTGAATGGAAGACATTCATGAGAAAACTCCTGATAAAAAAATACATAAAAAATTAGAAATTTTGAGAAACAATATCTCATAATCAGATAACCATAGGTTAGAATCTACCTATGAGCCATCCATAATTCATAAATCTTCCAATAATAAAATTGAAACTTCAAATAGTATTGACGAACCATCCAAAGATTTAGAAATTAAATCATCTGTCATGATTATTGACCATGACAGTATCTCTGAATTAGATATTTATAGGTTAGAATCCACCTATGAATCTTCCACAATTAATGAATCTTCAAATATTGAAGAAACATTAAAATTTAAAAACTAATGAATCATCTTATTCTGGTATGATTGATAACCAAAACAATTATTCAGAATTTGAAAACCTTACTAATAACAAACTTCAAGAATTAGAGGACAGTAGTTCAAATTTAGAAAGTCATAGGTTAGAATCTACCTTTGAATCTCTCACAATTGATAAATCTTCAAACGTTAAGGAAACATTAAAAATTCAGAAATTCATGAATCATCTTCTGTTAAGGACCTTAACCATAAAAGTTCTTTAATCACTACTTCTCCTATCAAGATTGCAAAGAAAGAAGAACCTAATAAAAAATTGATTGAACAACTCAATCATACCAATCAAAGTCTAATTACAATTGGAAAACAATTAGACAAAATTGAGAATAAGGTTGATGATCTTCATGAATCTAATGAAACTTTGAAAGAAAAATTATAACAAATATTTTTGAAAAAATCACTTTAAATATCATTCCTCTTAATAAATAGATTCAAGAACTGATGAATAAATCTGTTGAATCATCTAATAAGATTAACAATCTTTCAGGATTTGAAATTGAATTTGAAAAATTTGATAAAATACCTCAAGAATTGAAAGTAATTAATCAAGAAGATAATTCAGAAACAGAAAGTGATAGGTCAGAATCTACCTATGAGTCATCCACAATAGGTAAATCTTCAAATATTAACAATATTGAAGACACAATTGGAAATTTAGAAATTAATAAATTAAAAAGGGAATGACCTAAAAAGCCTATTCCTCCTGATATTTAAATTTTTAAAAATTCTTTAGTTAACCAATTTTTTGTTTCTGTAGATAAATTGCACAAATGAAATATTGATGGACTTTCTGAGCAGAAAGTTCTCAATAAATTTCAACAATGGACAATGATAGCTAACAAAAACATTAACACACAGAGTTTATTTCACAATGAGGTAACCAATCTTTTAGTCAAAGAAAATAAAATTATAAAATACAAATTAGATAATTTTTGTGAGCAATATAATTTATCCATTATTGTTCCTTCCAACAAAATAGGAAAAATTCTCACTTAAGTCCTAGGATGTTTCACAAGCCTGATAGGAGAAAATACCACAAAAATAAACATACAATATGTAACCAATATTTTTCAAAGTATAAAAATTTTGACAAACATTTCTCTAAGAATAAATATTATTTTGAAAGAAAATTCACTAAAACACTTAAGTGTTTTAAATACGGCTAGAATGGTCATTTTTCAAATACTTGTCAAGACAAAATTAATCACTTAAAAATATCTAATGAAGATAAACAAGAATTATTTAGAATTGTAGAGTCAATAGAAAACTATGAGAATGATAGTGATGATTTTGGAGAATTTGAATACTCTGAATCCTCATTGTTTAAAATTGTGGAGTCAATAGAAAACTATGAGAATGATAGTGATGATTTAGGAGAATTTGAATACTCTGAATCCTTATTGTTTCGAATTGTGGTGTCAATAGAAAACTATGAGAATGATAGTGATGATTTAGGAGAATTTGAATACCCTGAATCCTCAAAATCTAACTATTTCAGTTATGACAGTGATTCTCCTAACATTTCTATGGGGTGTAGGGATAATTGTTGTAAAAAAATTAATGTTCTAAATAAATATAAAGAACAAGAAGAACATCTCTTGTTGGATTGTAGCAAAGATAAAAATCCAGAATGCCTAGAAAGACTTAGAAATGTAATTTTAAAATAAAATACTAACACTATAGCAAGCCTTTCACAAACTCTTAAAAATTTCAATAAGAGTAAAGGAAAGAAAAAAGAAGTATCCTACATGAGTTTCAGAAAGAAATTAAAAATATTAAAATAAAAGAAGAATTAAATCTTTTAATAAAAAGTTTAATTAAAATTCATGAATCTAGTAAATTAGGAGAACCTAGTAGATTCCCAATTTCAATTAATAAGGTTGACGAGCCTATTATGAATGATAGTTTCATCCAAATACTTAATAATATCAAAATACATGAAGGACTAGTTCCTCCCAAGTACTTCAAGAAGACAAAAGAATCTTTGTTTTCTGCCAATGGTACTCGGATGCACATCAATTATGAAATACCCAAAGTTCATATTTACCAAGATATTGTATGTTCTAAAATATCATTTGTCTTAGTAAAAAATATGACTGATCAAATAATTTTGGTTTTATCATTTATCTCTCTGCTGTATCTCTTTACCACAGAGTATTATAGGATAAATACTTATCCCATGGATGAACCTATCAAATTCAAATTTTTTTTCTTTTCCTCACAATGAGAAATTAAAAACCTTAAGACAAAATTTTGTCTTCAAATCCATAAATTCAATTTCTTGTAAAGGAAAACAATTATGTTTTTTACAAGAAAAAATAAATTTTAGAAGAATTGAAGAGCAGCCTCAGAATTCTGCTCTTCAAAGTCAAATCTTTAAACAAGGAAATCCTTGTTTAAAAACTAATTATAAGCCCCTCAAAGATGCTTTGAAATGGATAAAATATACAATATCAAACAAATGAGACTTAATCAACAAATTTAGAAATATTGTTGTGTTCTATGAGTTCGACAAAAAACTAGATTTTGATAGATCCAGATGAATAAAATTAATAAATACAAAATTTCATGGAAAACATTGTCATTTGATCTTAAATCTGCTTCAAGTAAATTTCAGAATATAAGGATTGAATTCTTTAATCAATTCTTAATTGACTACAATCTTAGTAAACAATACTGGTTGAATTTCTTGATTGTTTACATTGACAATATTTCCTTTAAATATGACAAACAATACTGGAAATATTTTAAATTGTTTGTCAAAATAATAAAACAAAATAGTTTAGTTATCTTTGCAAAAAAAATCAAACTGTTTCAATCCAAAATTAGATTTTCAGAATTTGAAATTTAGGCAACTTATTAAATCATAAAATTTTCCTTATAAATCAATAATTTGTTTTAATTAATTATGAATCTGCAAAATATGTTTCGAGATTCCTTCCAAACAATGTTTTTCCAGGTAATAATCTATTCCTAGCAATTTTGATTTCAATATTTAATTTATCCAATGTATTAATAATTAAATTCTTGACTCCCATACTTAAAATCTTTTGTAGGAAATCATACCAAGAGTCTACAATGGAGCAATTTAAGGAATTTGGCGTACTAGAATACAGAAAGGTAGTGCCTAGAATACTTAGCCAATTTTTTTTTGAAATCAAGAATCTCAATGGCAGGACAACTTCTTTTGTTCAAAACTCTCATTCATTAGTTATGATCATGATAGATTTGAATATCTAAAAAATGACTGGATTAATAAATTAGAAATTGTTTTAGAAACAGTTACATTAAGACATGATTTCAGTGCAACCTTAATTCAATGGTATGAGAAAAATGGAAAAATACGGTTTCACAAGAATAGTGAAATCTGTTATGATAACATAAAAATTTCAACTGTGAACCTTTTAGGATAAGAAATTTTAAAATTTAAATTCTCAACAATAAAAGGTTTTTTGGTATTAAAAGAAGCTTTCTTCATCATGCCTGACAAATTTCAAAATATCATAGGCATGCTGTGTAATCTTTAATAAAAGGAATCATTATCACTTTTAGAAATCATGTGATGAATGGCTAAAAAATAAAAAAGTTTTTGACTCAACAGTTGGCCTTTAAGGCCGATATCAAGGAGGAGTCTTCTATTCCTAACCAAGCCCAATCAATAATACTTTGGTCCATCAGATCCGATTACTAATTAATCTAAGTCAAACAATTTGACCCCTTTACAAATACTCAATCTTTTAATGCTCAATCACTTGACCAACCAATTTATCATAATCTATTTCATATTAAGCCTTCATTTTCTCATCTAAAGGATCCAACGCAAATTGCTAAAACCCATTTCATTCCCAAATTCCATTGTGTCCCTAAACATAATAGCAAAAATCTCAGTTTCTACAGGGATACCCTATTAGAAACAAAATCCATAAATTTTAGCCTTATAAAAAATTCTGAGGAAAGATACCTTTACCATTCTTTCTATATCCTCAGGATCATAATTATGAAGGTTTGGAAAATTCATCCTTCAAGTTTCAAAATACTTTTAAATAAAAAGAATAATTATTTTGACTATGTTGATACATGGCACGAGATTTTCTTGCATCAAAGTAGTCACTTTCTCACTTTCGGTTTTTATATTTTAATAACAATTTTAAAATTGATTTTTCAAATCGGTTCTCAAAATGATGGTCCATTCATGGTCTTACCTTAGAAAGTTTTTCAATTGATTTACAACAATATTTCAATTTATTTACAACAATATTTCAATTTATTTTCAAATGTTTATAAGCCCTCACCAATTGAGGCCTCCTTTCCCTAAATACTTTCTTTACAAACATATACAAAATACTTTGAATTTTGAAATGGCAATACTCGGTTGAAAATGGAATCCTCACCACCGGACCATATTATACTAAATGGTGGGATAAATTGAATTCCCATAAAATTATTGCATCTATCAACCATGGATTTGCAAGTATCCAACCCAATATGGGACTAGCAAATCCCTTTATCCAAGCTCCATTAAAAATTCATGAGCCCATTGACCTAGCCCCATAAATAAAACTATCCAGTCCAAATTCTTCCAAATCCAAATCAAATCTTGAGTCCAAACCCTATTCAAAGGGTAAATCAAAGGCTACCAAGCCTAAACTCAAATTAGAGGAAGAATTAATTCTACATCTCCATTTAAAAGACAATAATGAATCAGACTCTGAATCACCTGCAGAGTCAAGTCACCAAGCTAAATAAAAAATCCAAAGAGATCAATCATCCATAAAAGTTACCCCTCAACAATTGAAGGTCCTATTCAAAAATATTGATCCCACTGATAATGAACATATCTGAATTAATCAGTAAACAAAATGATTTGTCCATGGGAAAATTCCAGTGTTAGAATAAGATTCAAGAAACAATTGATCATAATGACAACTCAGCACAATATAACGGTCATAATGATCTTCAAGAAAAGAAAACAGCGATGATAGTCACAATGACCTTTTAGACAGTAATTATGATTTCTCCAACAAATAAAAAAGACACAAGAATTCAAGATAGCAATTATCAAGGAATTCAATGTGTAATAGTCTCAGTGACATTTCAACCACAACAATCATGACAGAGTAATTATGAAGACACGAAAATCGAGATAATAATTATCGATGAATCTTTACATTTTTGTCTTCTTCTATAATAATTGTACTAGTTGTCTAACTATTAGGCAACTATTTATACTTTTTACTATTATTAGTCAAAAGTAGGCAAACATAGAAATGTAAAATGGTTTTACTTTTGTAGAATAGAATAGTTCAGGTAAGTGATCGGTTCCCGGCGAACTCCACTTTCCTTGGCTATAAATAGGTAGCCTTCTCCCATTTGTGGTCCAGAACTCATTTTACAACTCTTACTATTTGAGAGCTAAAACCTGTTTTGTGAAACAGAGCTTTCTTCTTCTGCTCCTCTTTTGAATTTTTTTTTCTTCAACATAAATTAGTGAGCGTGATCACTAATTTATTGTTGCCAATAAACGTTGTTTGTGTAAGTTTTTAATCTTACACCTTAATACAATTTTCAGTTTAACTGTTTGTTAATATAGTTTTTACTATTTATCTTCTTGTATCTCAATACCCCCTATTTAATTTACTGTTAATTCTGTGCCTTTCGGTATCAGAGCCAATTTTGGTGGGGATAATACTGTTCATTTACTGTTTGTACTTTAAATATATGCATAATTAAACTATTTACCGCCTATTATGGCTGGTTATTGATATTATTGTTTTGAAGATTATCCCCACCAGATTTTAGGTAATTTTTATGAGTAGTATGGTTTATCCACTATTGCATCTAAATATCCCCTCTTTAATTTACTGTTAATTTTATGCCTTTTGGTGTCGAAGCCAAACCTGGTTGGGATAATACTGTTCATTTATTGTTTCTACTTTAAATTTCAGCATAATTAAACTGTTTGTCACCTATTATGGCTAATTATTGATATTATTATTTGCTTACATGAATAATTGTTTATATCAAATCTCACTCTCCGCCCAAGTGGCTAGTTATTCTTATAATTGATTATTTCTCTGTATTATTTGTTTACTTAATCTGTGAATCTGTTTATCAGACGCTAACGTACCAGCTTTTATTTGGTTAGCTTCAGAGACCTAGGTAAGACCTCTTAGATACGTAAATCCCGAGGGTAGGGTGGTTGTAGAGGTGAAAGGTAGAAGAGTGAAGCCTAATAGGAGGTTGTAGAAGTCACCACAATGTTAATAACAAAATACAGTATGAAATTCTCAATAATAAGAATAATTTAGTTAGTTGAGCCATGAGTAGATTATTTAGGAGTAATTCTTCTAGTAGTAATAGGTCAACAATAACCTCAATACCTGATATAATAAATGATGAACATATTGAATTAGAAGATAATCAAGTAAATCATAGGGTATGGAATATACCTAAAATCCCCACTAAATTTTTTTATAAATATTTAAGAGTAATTCTTCTAGTGATAATAGGTCAACAATAACCTCAATACCTGACATAATAAATGATGAACATATTGAATTAGCAGATAATCAAGTAAATCATAGGGTATGGAATATACCTAAAATCTCCAGTAAAAATATTTATAAATCAACATGGTCTGTTGCTTCCTTCAAGCCTCAGCATCATGTAAAAATAATTGAAAAAAATATATGCTCTTGGGAAAGGGCATGAAATTTGACAATTACTTTCCTCTGATGCAATAAAGCATCATATTCAAGAAAGATATAATTTCCTTCATTTTTGTTTAGTTCAGATTGGAGTTAAACCACTCACAATAAGAGACCTAAATACCTATGTCTTATTAGCCTCGCGAGATGCAAGGTCCTATTAAGAGTCTATTTATAATAGGTAAATAATTAGACAAGATTGCGAATAAGGTTGATGTTCTTAATAAACCTGAACCTAATGAAACCCTGAAAGAAAAATCTTTAATAAATCTTCTAGATAAAACCACTTAAAAAATTCTTCCAACTAATTAAAAGATTGATAAAATGATTCATGGATTAAAAAATAAATCTATCGAGTCGTCTTCCTCTTTTAAGGTTGTCAACCAAGACGGTAGTTCAAAATTTGAAACTTAGTCTGAAAAGATTGGTGAAATAATTCAAGAATTGAAAGTAATTAACCAAGACGACAGATTCAAATAGCAATGGTCAGAATCAACCTATAATTCATCTACAGTAAGTGAATTTTCAAATATTAATGATATTGAAAACATATTTAAAAAAAAATTAGAAATTAATAAGTTAAAAAGGAAATGACATAAGAAACGCATGCCTCCTGATATTCAAATTACTGAATCTTCTTTGTTAATTAATTTTTTGTTTCTGCCGAAAGATTATATGAATGGAACATTGATAGACTTTCTGAACATGAAGTTCTCAATAAATTACAACACATGGCAATGGTATCTAATAGCTACATTACCTTAGACAATTTACTTCATGAAGAAGTAAAAAATCTTCTAGTCACAGGATTCACGGGAATACTCCA
>QANY01013389.1:790450-792884 GCA_003255025.1 Datisca glomerata | reverse complement strand
ATCTCCTGTGTCGTAGCCACAAAGATATCTTTATTTCTTCACAAGAAGTCTATCAGTCTTTTCTTCTCCGTTTGCTCGAGGTGGGCTCTGACGTTGGTTGTCTTCTGAGTTTCTTCATCTAGGTAGACGAGCTCAGTCTCTTCTCATGCCTCATATCTCAGGCCCATCTGGCCATCTTCATGTCATTGTTATTGTTCCATAGTTGTAGCCTGTTCTCCCACTTTCTTTTCTGATGTCTTTTTCCTAGCAGATTCTAGTGCAGTTACTGCACAAATACGGGCAGTCGCCTGATCTCCCTTTATTGTTTGGATCCTTTATGGAGATAGATATTTCAATACCTGATAGAAAGTAGATGGAACAGATTTCATCTTGTGTGGCCAAGTTCTTCCCAAAATGCCATTCTACAGGGACAAGGTGTCCAAGACTATAAATTTTGTCAGATGATTGAAAGGTTATGCGCTCACGAGAAGAACATTAATTCCTTTAGAGTAACTGATGGCCCCATTAAAGCCTATCAATGGCTCTGACGAACCCTGTAGTTGCTGATCTCCTATGGATATTTTCTCAAGGGTCGAACGGTGTAAAATGTTGACAACACTTCCGTTATCAACCAACACTCTCATCGGTAAACAATTACCAACCTGTATTGAAATGACTAGAGCGTCATTATGACATTCATCATGCTCCATATCTAGATCATTGAATATCAACAAAATATTCTAGTTGTCATTCGAAGAGCTTCCTTTTTCCCAGTGTTCCTCCAACATGAGTTTTTTACAATATGCCTTCCTTTCCCTCTTGGTGGTTCCTTCTAATTTAGTCAGCGCGATAATTGTATTGTCGATTCGGATAGGTTGTTTCCCATTATAGCACTTTCCTTTGTCATAGGTTTCCCTCTCATTTCTCATTCCTGCTCCTCTTTCTTCATAAATAGTTGAAGATATTTGTTCTTAATCAGTCCTTTGATGTAATCCTTGAGTTGATACCAGTCCCTCATGTAATGTCCGCTGCTCTTGTGAAAAGAACAATACTTATCTTTGTCTTTATAATGTGGTTCCTTAGTTATTAAGGCTGGCCTCTTTAACCAAGGTTTATCCTTGATTATCTCAAGGAACTGAGTCACCGAGATTGTCAGATGGATTGTGTCAGTATCTCTTCTTCGATTTTCCGTCACGTCCCACTTATTTTCACCCCTATCGTTGTCTTTTCCCATCCTCTCTGTCCTTTTTCTATCAGATCTGAAACCTCGCTCTCCTTTTTGTTGTTCCTTCATTCTTCGCTACGTCAATTTCAACAAGCTTCTCTTTTCTTCTTCCAGTGTAATGTAGGTTTGTGCACGTTGGAAGGGCTCAGCCATAGTAATTGGCTTCATCTTTGACAAATCTTTAAAAATGGGTGAGTTTGGGTCCAATCCTCACCTGATAGGTAATCTGGCCATTCGATCAGCATAGTCTTTTTACCTTAGTCATCTCATCTTTGAATCTATGAGGGAGTTACCTGAAGACAAGCTTTAAGCAAGGAAAATCTAGCAACAAAGTGCCCGGTACTCCTTAATTAACATGTTATTATATAAAAGGTCTTTTCAGGTCCATATTTAAAATGTTTAAGGGCTAAAGAAATCCAATATGTGTTAGCTGAAATCCACGAAGGAATATGAAGAAATCATATTGGGGGAAGATCATTAGCTCATAAATTATTGAACGAAGGGTATTACTGGCCCAAAATGCACTAGCACGCTAAACGATACATGAGAAGTTGTGATAAATGTCATCAACTTTGCTCTCATAGCTAAGATGGCTTCCGGAGGACTCAATACAATGGCAAGCCCATGGCCATTCATGCAGTGGGCACTTGACATTGTTGGAACACTCCCCATGGCACCGACTAAGAAATGTTTTCTGTTGGTAGCAACATATTATTTTTCTAAATCGATTGAAGCTGAAGCTTTCATAAGTATTCATGAAGAATACTTATGAAAGGTCGAACTGCATAATACTCAAAAGCTTGAAGAAGCGGCTAGAATCAGTATGAAAGTTGCATAAATCTGGGTTATTTAAAGAATGGTGTAACAATAAGAAGAAATATTTCTTTTAACATGATGAGATCTATGTTTAGTTATTTAACAGACAAAATTTCTTTTTGAGGAATAACTTTATAGATGACGTATTTTGAATCTAACATCATCTATGGTAGTACCTGAAACACCATAAGAATTATGGAATATAAGTAAACCTAGTTTACGTAAATTCATGTATGTTGATATCCAGCACACATGCTAAAAGTGAATGTTGCCAAGCTAGATGGTTGATTAAAATGATATCAAAATATAGGCCATACAAAAAAGGAATGTGAGTTATTTATTTTATAGTACCAAGAATGAGAAGTGTTTATCAGTATACATTGTATTCTTTGAAGAAGATTATATTTCAAAAGG